>VZTT01024941.1:9135-20074 GCA_013400855.1 Buphagus erythrorhynchus | reverse complement strand
TATTTCTTTTATTTTGAAAAAATAATTTAAAATATATTGTTTATCAGCTGTTACTCTCCTTTCTATGAACTACTGCAAAAATATAAAGGAATGTGTAAACACATTATTATTTGATTTATAATTTATATTTTCATTATGTTGTATTTAGTATTTTTCCAAAGTTCTGCAGACCCACTGGATCACCTTCACAGATGATGTGTTGTGGATTTGCTTTCTGCAGTTATATTTCTATATATAACAGACATAAAGGAAGTCAATATTATTTCACTACTCTCCCTGGAGATTTCTGATAGTCCATATGGTATATATACATATATAAACACAGGATCTACATTTCAAACCAAAAATTCCCTCCAACACCCTCAAAGCATAAGGAACTGTTAAACTCTGCAACTCTTCTCACAGTCAACATGCTGCATATATATACACAAACACCTCAATCTCATTTAGAAACAACTGGTGTTACAGGCAGAGCTGATTTTATCACTGAATTCTATTTTTGTATCATTCATCTGAATTTCAGTCCCAAATTACATTAAAAGAGAGGATTAATGCTAACACAGAGTAAGGATGCTCAATACTCCCAATCACCAAGTTGCAGAAAGGTTTATTTAACCCCATATTCTCTGTAAGTTTATTAACATATTGAAGAGCCACTGGTGTTTGCATTTCATAGGAAAAGAAGAGGTGGGGGGCTGGGGGATGTGTCTGTGTGTCTGTCCGTGTTTTGCACTGCAGAGAATAATTTCCACTCCAAAATGTGTGTGTACAATTCCTGCTTAAAAGTGTCCACCTTAGGGACTGCTTTTTGCAGAATTTGGGCAAACACTTCAGTACCCTGCTGTGTGACCACTGTGTCACATGGGATGGTCTTTTAATATAAAAAAAGCATATATTGTCCTCAATTAAGATGCTTTCCAGAATTATCCAAAGAAATGTTTAGGTCAGGGTGATATAATTCTTTATCAAAACATCCTAGAGAAGGTGGCTGGTCTGTCATTCACCTACATTCCAATCAAGAGGAAAAGCAGGCAGGCTAAGATTGCACCTTCAATTGTCCTGAGAACAATGAATGATCTTCTGGTTCCAAGCACGACAACAAGCTGGTTTGTGATGCTGTACTTGCCCCCACAAGCAGCCATGTCTCAAACAGCCTCCTCTGCTGCATGGAGTGGTGCAAACCCTCAGTTCTAGTGCCCACTGCCACGCTGAGCTCCCTGGTTTGTATCTCATCTGCTGTGTGAGTAAATAAATTCCAATCGAAATGCAGCTCAGCTTGGCTTTTCCCCAAACCCCTGCTGGCACCAGCAGTTGTTCCCAGTCTCTCTCTTGCAGCAATAGGAGAGGTTTTGTGCCAGGCAACTGCGACTACCAGTGTCAAGGGTCAGCTCCACAGCCTCTTGGCTCTGTCACCAGCTCCCACAGCTGGCTGGTATCCATTTATTCTATTCTCTGAGTTTACAATCAGCTTGAGACTCTGATGCACAAATGTTGCTTCCCCCTGTGACCCCAGCAACCTTTACTTGAAACGATCTGTGCTGTTAAATCCTGAGGTAGTTCAGCTGTGCCCTGGGCATCAATTCAGTTTCTGTGCCCTTGCACCACCCTTGTGTAGGGACACAGATGCCATCAAGGGGCAGGACACATTCCACATTTTCAATTCTGCACCGACACAGCCCCAGCACTGACCCCTGGGGTACCCCCTTGGCTTCCAGCTGGACCCAGAGCTCCTGATCCCAACCTCCCAAGGCTGGTGCCTCAGCTGGTTCTCAACCCACTTTCTCAGTGTGTATTTCATCAGCTCCTCCCTGAGGATATTTTGGGAGAGACTTAAGAACCTTGCTATGGTTGAGGTAAACAACATCCACTGCTCTGCTGTCCCCCACCAAGCCAGACATTACATTGAAGAAGGCTGATGGGTTGGTGAAGGCTGGCTTATTATAAATCCTCGCTGGCTACCAGTCCTCAGGAATCTACCCCATCACCATGACCACTCAAAGATCACTGAGCACTGTCCCCTAGCCACCCTTCACACAATATTAGGAGCATTCCTCTTCTGGATTTATTAGCTGTGAGCTCCTCATTCCTCATTTTTAAGGAGGCTATAATAGCAGTGTAGAAAGCAGTCCCCATTTTTAATTTTTCACCAATCCTTTTCCTTCAATCCTTTTCACTGGAGCACCAACAGAATAAATTCTAATTTACAGGTTGCTAGTCCCAAGGTGGTAATGACAAGCCAGGAAAGAGCATAAGGCAATCACATTTATATCACTCCATCTGGGAGAGGCAAAAGCTGAGTGTCTGCTTCAATAAAGACCATGACACACAAACATGTTGCCATTGTTTTCCATTTACCCTAAGAAAAAGACCTGAAGGAAAAAATGCTGGTCTTGTTCTTGACCATTCTCCAGAGACATTTTCTGACTTGAAATCTGAGACCAGTTTTCTGATCAGTATCTTCCAATGTCATCTCACTGCTCCAAGTCATTCCAGCGGACAGCTAGAAACTTCTGAAAAAATGAACATTCAGGGACATTCAGGAGTGAGGATAAAAGTACCTCACACGACAGTGTTGTAAGAGTTTTAGTGAAATGGGAGTTATACTATTATATAGTTTTGTATCTCTTGCACAAATGAGTAAAAAAAAAAAAAGTTAAATCATAAGACTTCTGCCCCTCTGTTTTTCCTCAGGAAGTTCTAAATCTCCAAGCTGATAATCACTTGTCCCTTCTGTTCTTTTGAAATAAAAGTCCTATTACACTTCATGTGGCCTCAGGCTACATAAAAAAAAAGCCTGGGAGAGCAAGAAGCCTGCAGTGAGCCTCAGGGGAGGCAGTTTATGGCAAAAGTAGGAGAAACATTGTACTACATTGATCCAGTTGGAGAGCCCTGAAGTGGGCTGCTCTTCTCTTTGAAATATTTTTTTTCTTTCCTCCCACTCCCACTTTAGTCCATCTTTGCATAATCTCTTTTATTTTGTTCAAGTGAAGCAGCAGCAAGAAATTTCCCCTGCTCTCTATTTTTTTTTTAATTGAGAAGAACTGCTGGTACTCAGCCTCTGGTGGGAAAAAGCACAGGCCGAGGCAGAGTCCTGGCTCTCTTCTCCCACATTATTCACTCCGGTGCAGTTAGAAGCCAATGCACACTAATTGCTGTGATCCCCCCATTTGGCTTTTAACTTAAATAGCCATCTGTAGGAGAATCTCAGCTGCTTTCAGCAGCCAGAAGCACTTGAAAACAGCAGCCCCTAACATTGTTTAATTTTTACTTTGAGGTCATGAAAAAGACCACTAACTGTTTCAATGAAACTCCATAGGATGGGCTTTGGCTGGATGATTTGTTTCTGCTTTAGGATTTAATTTGAACAATATGGACTTTTCCCCATTAGCATAAAATAAATCAGCACTTTGCACTAGTTTCCCACGCATCACTTTCCACGGGCTGCCAGCATTAGGGATCATGTGGACAGATGACAAGCACTCAAACTACTTACATCCATTACAGTCCACTGATCACATCAGCTCCTGGTTTTGATCATTCTTTACCTTGTATATCACTGCTACTTGCTTCCCACAGTCACCAGGTTTAATATACACATGCCTTGTAATTCAGCCACACAGCATATTTAGACAGTCATAAATTCAAAAGAGGTAGCAAGGGTTTGAATAATAGAAGACATTTTTTTCTCAGTAAGGCAGTTGTTTGAAATATACCACAGCTATACTTGCAGGATTTCAAGATCAAGTATCAGAACTCCTATTTTCCTTCCCCAGCTTTCCATATTTGTGTTAGCACATAAAATGCTGCTTTATATAGAAGTGATTTTGTTCCACAAGTATAACTGAGATAAGTTTGAGATTTACTGCATTAGAGTCCAGGTATGGCACTTCATCTTCAAAATCACATGGGATGAAACAAATTATCCAAGTTAATGAAGGGAAGCCATTGAGCTAGCTGGAAAGAACAGGATATTTTTTCATGAAAGATTTGCAGGCTTCTCCTTCCCCACTCCACCACTCCTGCTCTGTGTCATAGGAGGCATCATCACACTGCTCCAAAGCTGCCCCATCCCTTTTCCTGGCAGCCCTCCAGGCTCCATGGTGCCCTCATCTCTTCCCCACTGCCATGCCCTGCTGTGAGCTTTCTGTGTTTGCCCACACAGCACCCCCCTCACCCTCAGCAGGACCAGCAGCCCCCAGTTCTGCACCAAAAGAGACAACAGAAGAAAGGGATTCCCACTGAAGCACCAGTGATGGACCCAACAACATCCCTGCAGTCAGTGCCACACTGCTTGGCACATTTCCTCCCGTGCTAAGCAAAGCACTTGGGTGTTAGTTGTGCAACCATGAGTTCTGAGTACCAAGAAACTACTTAAAAATGACCCCATTTTCTGGANTTTTTTTTTTTTTTTTGGTGAGGCAGGTATGTCCTAAACTATCGATGAGTTAAGACACAGGATACAAAGGTTTGGGGAGATTTACAATAAAAACAAAAAGGAAGTTAAAACTAATCAGAAACTAGGGCACAGGCAGGAAAAGCATAGGATTCCTGGCTCTGGGTCCAGCAGATGGGGTTGGTGATCTGGGTGTGTCTGTTGTGGAGAGTTTCTACAAACAGTTTTGCAAAATACAGCAGAAGTCCCAAATATTTATAAAACATTTAGAAACATTCAGCTTTTTGCACCAAATGAAAATATGTATCCTCCTCATGGTCAGGGGTTTTACCTACACATTTCTATGATCATCTCTTCAGATCCAGCTAGCTCCAGTCCCAATTCATCTGTAGTGCTTCTTGTCCAGACCAGTCTGTGTATTGTAAACTCAGATGCCAGTTTTAACTGTGAAGGGAAAATTTGACTTGCTGAGGAAAGAAGCTGAATATGTATCTAAATGCTACAACAAAACAAACTGCAGATGCTGCTCTGAAAACCATGTCAGACTAGAGATGCACATTTTTTGCTATACACTTCATGTTTCAATTGGCAGCTCTAAGCTAAATTGCTCTGCCTAACCCCAAAACAACACATATACAGAAGCATCAAAATTTCATGCAGAAATCTTTTTTGAAAATGAGGGGATTTTTTTCCTTAAGACTCTACATGAATAGACTAAACATTTCTAGATTTTTAAAAATATACGAGAGTCAGATGTTGTCCACCTGTTAATCACTGAGGTCAGATAGAAAAAAAAAACAAATTGCTCCATGCTCACATCTGAATTTTTGGTGTATGTATAAAAACTTCATTTAGTACAACTGTTAGAGCAGTTCAGATTGAACCAAACATTGAACTAATGAAGTATCTTCATAATTTTACATGAACAAAAGATCATTTTCCCTGTTTTGCTGGACAATTCCAGCACAGCTGCAAGCAGCCTTCTTGGATGCAAAGTCTTCCCTTCTTGCATTCACCTCAGATTCCAGTGCTGCAACAGCTCAAAGATGTGTTTTTAACTTCAGTAGGAGTTCAATAAGCATGTGCATTTGTTTGTATTTGCAGAGTAGATTACAGATGGGAAAAAAAAAGGGGTAATTTTTGGTTTTATGGGAGAAAATGAAAAAGACCAGTGCCATAGACAAGGATTTAATTAAGATGAAGAAATTCCAGTTCTCCAAAGGGAAAAAATTAAGCTTTGCTTGAAGGTCTTCCATGAAACGATTTTTGTGGTCTTTATCATTTCAAACTCTTAAAATGAGATAGCTGCAGAATTGCATGATTTTCTGAACTTGTCTTGGAATTTGAGTTGGACCTTTTTTTTAGCCTGTTTAAGCCCTGAATTCCATTCCAACCAAGTAAAGACAATTTTTGATCAAAAGGCTGTTGCACCAGTCTGTAATCTTCCAATGAAATTTATCAAAACTCTAACAATAGGCCTAAAAGGAGACACTAAAACTTGACAAACAACAAAATGAGCTGCAATTATGTATCATTGTCTCATCTTCACTGCATCTTCTAAAGCAGACATCCTCCAGAGCACATATAGAGCGTGGTTTTGCATGTCAGCAAATATTTCCATTACCCTAATGTATGACCAAAAAGTCTCACAGTGATGTTAAAATTCTGGAAGCAGCAGAAGAAAGCAAAACATTTTTTACATCAGAAAGTTAAATAACCTGAATTAATGTAGTTAAGAATCGGTTAAGATGGAGCAAACCCAACTTATTCAGATATTATTTTCCATGATTTTAAAATTTCTTTTTATGTAGTTAGTTTGCTCTTATTATTCACTATCCTTTTCCAGACCAGAAGTGGAAATTATCAGAATATTAATATCTTTAATAACGAAATCTTGTCTAACATTGTCAAAGGCTATGGAGTGTTGTAGCAGAACAGGAGATGCTGTCTCAGGGGACATAAAGTGGGTTATTTTTGAGGGTAAGATTCCTATAAATAAAGCCAGTATTATCTAGTTGTTATTAATGTTTTTTCACTTGTATGTCAAAGCATCCCTAAAGGGAGTCATAGTCCCTAGCAGGAGGCCTATGGTTCTTTTGGAAATAAGAGAAACTTCATCTGCAGGCAGAGTATTAGTGGGAAAACACTGAAATGGAGGGCAATTGTGAATAAACTGCTTTACTCCTCACATTTCCTCCTAAAACCAAGAGGGGAATAACTAGAAACAATTCCAATAGCTGACTGGAACAATGGTGTAAACACTGAGACAACTTCTTTCATTTTGCTGAAGCAGAAACTGGTATCTGACTACACAACTAGGAAGAATATCCCCCACAACAGTCCTGTTTTCACCCCATTAAATATCACAGGTGAGATAGAGTAGACACTAAAGTTATATTCTAGAGTTAATGGAGGGTAGGGACAAGAGGAAGACTATTTCCCCTGAAAAAAAACAAGAAATAATTTTGATATATATTTATTTTTAGGAGGGTAGTTTCTGTACCCCATTGCAAGAAAAAAGTATTCTTAATCACTGAAAGCCTCTGAAAATTTTCAAAGAAGGCCACACCAGACTGATTGGAAGAATTACTAAAAAAAAAAAGAAACAGTGTTTTGCCCAAACATCTAGTCAGATTTTTCTGAATTCTTCCTCAGCAGCCTGTCACCTTGATGTCATTTAAGGTATCATTCACCACTGCCATCACACACCTTATAAATAACTATATTTCATACACTAGAGTACAAAATTAGATTTCCCTGAAATTTCCAGCTGTCCATTGGTTTCACTGTGGTTTTCTGAAGTGAGATGCTGATTTTCCTGACTGTCATCTGGAGAGACCATGGTGCTTTAATTGCTGATGAAAATGCACTGTCATGCATTGGTATGCAAGCCCATTTTTCTTTGGGTGCTTCTGTTATGGAATTCTCAGTAGGTGAAATACAAATCTCTATTAAAAGATAATTTTCCAATTTTTAGAGAATTTATCATTCCTTTGAAGCCCCATGCATTTTGGAATTGTTTTGGACACTGCTTCCCAAAATTTGAGCCCGTTCAAGAGTTCAGCTTTTTTCACTGGGAGGGAATTTTGTTAGGTTACCATAGAAATGAGCGATGAAGCAGAAGCTGGCTCCTGGTGAATAAAACCCACAAAAAGCCTTTCCCCTGAAAAACCTCCCCCATTAACTCCCCCAAATACAAAGTTTTAGCAATAATTCTCCTGAAGAGGAGAAACAGAAGATAATTACTAACTTTTCCCTTAGGGCTAGAGTGTGCATCATTAACTTGCATTGCATTTGGTTATTGAAAACCATGTATGTATTCACACAACCAGACAGCAGGGCTGTTGTCTAGGAATTAACATAGGAAGGGCTTTTATCACTAGGAGAAAAATAACTCATATTTAGAACCATCCAGTCCTTCAGACAAAACTCATCTTTCCTTATTTACCCATTATGTAACATTCAGAGACTGCAAGATGTTCTAGTCTATCTTGTGAAGGAACATATGAAAGGACATAGTTTTGCTGATTTCTGGAATACCAGTTCATTTGGATTTCTAAACTAAAAGGTCTTTAAGTAAAAAAAAAATCGGTAGGTATCTTCTAACCATCAGCTGGTACCAATACACTGACTTAAATATAATTAAAGCCTGTGCCCAACAGCTGTGTTTGCAAAGCTGCTGAAGGTACAATTTTTTTTTTTTTTTTAAAGAAGAATGCTTACATCATCAATGTTTGGGCCAAAACACTCTGAGTTCAGGATTACTTCAAGCTACAGGTTTTTTCACCCATTATAAGGGCAGTCCTTGGTTACAGTACTCAGGTCACACATAAGCTCTTACTCTGAGACATGCTGGTCCTTCCTAACATTTTGACACTTCAAATCAATAGTTGTGACTTTTGGACCTTTACTTTCACAAGGTTAAACACTGAATTCTTGATTTCACTCTCTAAATCTCAGCATTTCCTTTCTACTTCCTTTTATCCAACACCTCCAGCCTTCCAAGCCACCACCTCCAATAGTCTTCCCTCACTTCAGAGACTTCATTATTGTAGGCTGCTTATTATCTTGGCTGCTTTCAGTCTTCAAATCTCAATTCTCCGTCTGCTCTTCCAGTCATTGCTCCTTCAATACTTTTTTTGCTATTTTAGCTTTTATAATCTTCTGGACTTCTTAGACCTATTACTTCAATTTATGTAAACTATTTCTATCCCTGATCTCTGTCCTTGCTTCATTCTTGTCCCCTGGGCATCTGACATTGTCACTAAAGCCTTATACTCTTGCCTAATCTCTCCACTTCATTGATTCTTCACATGCTCCCAGCTCTCATCCCAAATTGAAAACACAGCTTTTTTGCCATAGCACTTCAGAAGTGCACTTCTTTATTTCTTACATCTTCGACAAGGGGGCATCTGTATCTGTATTATTTATATGCAGAAGACATTTTGGTCATGCACGTTGTGTGACTACATAAAAATCACATTGTTCTGTGCCTCTGCACCACCTCTGAGGGTTCCAGGATTCTGTGTGGCGAAAAAGCACAAGGGAATTTTTTTAGAAGATCATATTTTCCACTGACAGTTCATTCTGAGCTGAAGTGAGTGTGCACAACAGTGACATTTTTAGCATTTGAATCCAAATGAATATTTTTTTGTAGTAAAAGCCAACCTAACCTAGTATTCAAAGGGCTGCTGCTATATCCACTTTCTTTGGTTAATACTCAGCCCAGCCACATCTACCTCTAACCTGCCATGCAGCTCCAGACTTGTGGTTTCTTTGAATTTGGCATAACCTACGTGGCTGCAAAAGGCTGAGCACCAGCCTCCACTAGTCTGGAGTTGTCATTAAAACCTACCTAATATATCCTACAGACAGGAAGCTGAAGGATTCTGTGAAAAGCAGATATGTTCTCAGAGAGACAAATCCTGCCACCAGACAGTGCCTTAGGAGGAGCCTGGCCTGCTTCCTAATGTTCTCCTCCTATTTGCACCAGTGGGCAGAGAATGAAGTGCCTTAGTAGGGGAAGATATAAAGTGTGTTCCTTGATAAATAAGGATGAAATCCCTCTTGTTTTATTTTTCTTAATTGTCTGGTTTTGCCCAGAATGGAGCAATAAACAGAACTCATTAATTGTAACGTTAATGAAGTCCATGAAGGATCAGACATTATCTGTTCAGTTATCAGAATCCCTGAATCCAATGCAAATATTTTGAACAGAGACAGGGATTACAATATTGTCATTGAGCTCATTACTTCCTTCCAAGACCTTCCTGCTAGGCTCCACTGATGCTTCCATCTCACCTCCTGCACTCTCAGTGAATGCCCTTTCTTTGGCCATAGAATGAGAGCTGCACCACAAGACAGAATTTTTGTGCATTTCACAACTCTGCTCACAAGAGAAGAGCAGACAGCTCAGCATAGCCTGCAAGCTGCAGGTTTGCCATGGGTCCATCATCAGAGAGAAACCAGTGGCCTTAGCTGGCATTGGTATGGAAACAAAATGAGGAGCTGAACCAGTAGGCCAAAAAAAGGGACCAAACCATCTATTGGTGTTCTGGATAACTTTCATCTGAAGTTAAATTTTCAGCTATTTCCCCACTAATACACAACCCAGTTTTGGTGGCAATCATATTTGTAATGAGCACATGCAAACTTGTTTCATTTTCTCAGTTGGCTTCCTAGCAAATTCCTGCACAGTGGGAAAAAAACATGGCCTTTATTGGCACTAACCAAAATGCTTGTTAGTAAAATGTGTGAAATAACATCCAGTTTTCCAAAGATAATGTGATTCCTATCAGCATTTCTATAATCAGTTTGATTTTCCTGATAAATAAGTAGCCTGTGACCAAGGAGTCACATTTCTCTTTTGCTTGGTTAGCATAAAATGTATAGAACAAAGTCTCTTCATCTCAGTTCCACCAGCACAAGCTGATCAGGAGCTTCCTGCAAAGAAAGAATCCATTTAGGATTTCTAGGGGAAACTAGCCCTCTGTGATGGCTCATATCAAATAGAGCAGGTACAAATACTCTACAGAGTCCTGTTTTACTGCAGCTGGTGGCCACCTTCTCTTCTATGTCATGGCAACCCATCCCTCAGTCTCTTTTTCCTAATTTGTTGCTTTTTGCCCATACTGAGTGCTCCTGAAAATACAGGTCTGAAAGCAAACCCTTAAAAATTTCAGTCACTACAAATCCCAGAAACTGACTCAGCTTCTTAAACAAAAGTATTACAAATATGTTTGAAACAGAAATTTGAGGGGTTTAATAAAATCTAAAAGTAACAGGTACTTGACCTGCTGAAAAGTAGCTTCCCCTGCCCTCCCCCCAGCTCTAGACCTTTCCTGATTGGAATGGAATAGAATTGGAATTCCTGAATGGAATAGATCTTTCATCTTCTTCAAAAACCTTAAACATGCTATGCCCTAATTTTAATTGCGTATGTTCCCTGTTTCCCTTTCAGTCCTCTTCCTAAATTAAAGCTGGGCATTGGGATATCAGATCAGAGATACCAGGAAAAAGTTTTCCACCCAGAGGGTGGCTGGACAC
>VZTT01024934.1:0-14962 GCA_013400855.1 Buphagus erythrorhynchus | reverse complement strand
TTTAATTTTGGGTTTGGGTGGGTTTGCAGGACACCAGGACTGCTAACAGCTGGGATTCCCCTGGCTCCGAGGAGAAAAAGGATCTTTGCACGGGATAATCTTGGAGGCCCATCCCAATGTTTGAGGGACAGTCTGCTAGCCAGGTTCTTCAGTGTGCTGTCTCCATGGAGGCAGGGGATGGAGATCCATGTGGCAGCACAGCCATAAGGGTTATTGATGTGTTGGAAACCATGAAAGCCCCTGAGAATGGTCACGTAGGAATGGGACTTCTCCAGAGAGGTGGTGGGATTGATAACCCTACTGAAATGCAGCTGCACCAACGCCCACTGCATGGTCACCAACAGGAGAAGGAGCTGGAAGCCACTGTCCATCAGGAAAGCTGTGACATCGTGGCCAGCACATAGCCATGTGAGATGACTCAAACAAATGGATTGCTGCACTGCATGGGGATAACTTTCCATCATTTGCCAGCAGCCCTGACTAACTGGGAGGTCCCAGCTGACTGGAAGTGAGCAGATGTGACACGCAAGCTACAAGAAGGGCAGGAAGGAGGAGTTTGGGATCTGCAGGGCTGTCTGTAAGGTGGCAGGAGCAGATCACACAGCACTGACAGGGCAGTCAGAGGATCTGGGGCAGTCAGTGCGCGTTTGTGACGTGCAGGTCCTGCTTGACCACCCTGATCTCCTTCTGTGCCAAGGTGACATGCTTTGGTGGATGAGGGAGAGGCTGTGGGTGTGTCTATCTGGACTTTGGCATGGCCTTTGACACCACTTTTTCGCGGAAGGGGCTGGAGTCACCGTCCCTGGAGGGATTTAAGAGCTGTGTGGAAGTGGCACGTTGGGGCCATGGGTTAGTGAAGGCCTTGGCAGTGCTGGGTTAGCAGTTGGACTCGATGGCCTTGGAGGACTTTTCCAACCTAAACGATTCCATGATTCTGTGATTTTATTATCCCCTCAGAGGATTAATCCCACCACTAATGCAGCTTTTCACTCGCAAAGCGCTTTAGAGGAAGTCGTGCCAGGAGAGCGCTTGGAGAGAGAAACTGAAAGTGCTGAGCAGGAGGCAGCTGCCCTCCTGGTTCCAGCCCTCCTGGTTCCAGCCCTCCTGGTTCCTGCCCTCCCACTGCCACTCTCCCAGCCTGAGCAGTAGGACTGGGTTTCCCAGCTTCTTGGCTCACGGGAGTATCTCAGGGAAAAGATGAGAGCTCCGTAGCTGTGCGGCTTCCCAGGCGTGGAACCAGGGCATTTCAGTTCTCCCATCGGTCCAGTGAAATCCAGGAGGAGCAGCCTGGCAGGTAAGAAAGAGAGTGAAGCGAAATTACCCATCCAAACTGAGTGGGAGGGATCGGAGTCTCCCACGACAACTTCAACTACAACAAATCCACCCGAGTGGATCGAGTGGACTGTGCCTCCCGCTGACTCAGAATTAAGTCGCTGGGGTATTGTAAGGATCGAGTTAAACTTCTCTCCACGCAGAGCTTTGTCCCAAGCAGGCAGATATTTCCTGGCTTTAACGACTCCCATTTTCCTATTGTTCCCTGTAAAAACCCGTCGCCAAGCTGGGCTTCCCCCGAGGCGATTTCCTGGCTCAGTTCGAACGCAGCTGCGGGGTTGGGGTTTTTCTTTCGCTTTTTAGTTGAGAAGTGTTGGATGAGGACCCGGTGTTTTGCTCTCTTGGCGTGTGAGATAAAAGATAAAGCTTTTGGAGGCTGTGGCGGTGGTGGCCATCTGAAGTGGGATGGGATTGTGTGGTGTTGCCTGGTTTGAGGGTTGAATAAATTGCAGTGAGCTGGCTGGAGCCTGTCTGGTGGTGCTCGTGTGGGTTGGGTGTCTGTCAGCTGAGCCCTGCACCCCAGTCTTGCTTGGCATTCACACCAAAACACCCTCACCGTTGTGCTGAGCGTTGTTTGAGGGCGGCACTTCGGCAGTAAAAGCAGGAAAAATGGATCATTTTCTCAGCTGTGGCTTTGCCTGAAGGATGCTGAGTTGTGCTTCTGACCATTCTTGGGGCTTCCTCCTTGTAATCTCCTCTTCCTGAAGTATCTTCCCCATGCAGCTGCCAGTGATGCAGCATGAGGAACAGGTCCAGGAGGTGATGAGAAAGGCTTTGGGATGTGTTGCAGCCAAGTGAGAGGGATGGAGCTGGAGACAAGCCTGACATCAGGTGGTTTATTCCAGCCTTGGACACTAAAGCTGGGGGCAGGAGTGTTGCAGGGAGATAGGACTGCGTGGGGACAGCGAGTGTTTTCCCAAAGCCAAGCAGGTATTTGTGCCTAAAGACTAAAAATGATATGGTCCTGCAGAAAAATGGGCTGGAGAAGAGGGATTCTGCTTCTGTGCAATCAGGCACCTCCAGAAGGAGGGATTTTAAGGATGAAATCAAGGCCTTGTTTACACTGAGGTTGGAACTTGAGCCTCTTTGGATTTGTTTTTTGGATGGAATTTAAAAGAGGAAAGAAGTAAGCACTGACAAAAGTTTCATTTTTTTATTAGAAAACTTCTGTTTTCTAACAAAAGTTGCTTTTCCTCTCCAAAGGATTCCCTGAATCCTTTCTGCTTCCTTTAGGTTTATCCCAGCTATTGATGTTCTGATCTGGAACATCCAACTTAGTAGCTAACTGCTTGATATAAAACCCCAGATTGCAGATTGCCTACTTCATCTTCTAAATCAAATAATTTATTCTTCAATATTATGAATCACTCATTGTGAGGGTAGCAGCAGATCCCAGTCTGTTTTCATGAGGGTGCCATGTTACATTTTCCTTATTAACCCAGGTCATTGCCACAGAGCTGTGGGGATGAAGGCTGCTGCATAGTTGGGCACAACTTGGATTTTGTTGCTCAGAGATTTTCTTATTAAAATGATGTTTTCCTAGGCCAGTGCAGATCAAGTTGAGTGGTTGGGATGGATTTTTTTTTTAGCTGAAACATCCATTTCAATAAGAGTTGGAGCCCAAAGATGAGTTGTGAAGCCCTGGCAGGTTGATTGCCCAGGATGGGATCCTGTCTTGAGCCTACTGTTGCTCAAGATGGACTGATCAGGCATGCCTTGGATACCCACATCATTCCAGACAGCCCTCTGCAGCACTGGGCTGGAAATCCCCCTTTTCCACCCCAAAACCAGCACTGGGGCAGATTTCTCTGTGAGGACTCGCTGTGTGGCAGCCATTTCTGCAGGCTGCTCCATGCTTTTGTTTACATCTGGTAGAAAACTTCTTAAATTTCCTGGCAAGGGAGTCATTCTAATCCCTTTCAATGAGATCAACGGATTAGTGTCTCAGATGCTTATAAAATTGTGAGGATTAGCCAAGCCTCCCCCCACTATTCTTTCTATGCCATGTAACATCATCGCCACATCTTAAAAGTGGATCTCTCTGCTGTTACCAAGAGCTGAAGCAATTCTGGGAGCCTCTGCGAATCCAAGCGTTTAAAAACTGTGTCTTCATCCTCTCCCTTGCTCTCTCTGGATTTTTGTGCAATTTTTAGGGTGTTTTTCTCTTTTCTTTCAGCATCCCCGACACCAAACCGCGGTAGCTGTTCAAGCAGATACATTGGGTTTGCGTGGCTTGGCTGCATTGCGGCGCCCGTGCAGGTAAGTAGGGAGCTGAGCCCAAAGTTTTCCTTCCCAGAGACTTGCAAATTCCCATCTTGAGAGGACCAGATCCCCCAAAAACATGTTATTTCACGAGTTTGCCCCTCATCTCAAAGAACTTGGGCTTTTGTGGTCCATCCCCAGAGGGGAACAGTGCTTCTGGGTCGACGGGATGCTCTCACCCCAACTGTTGGGAGCAGGATGAAACTCCACACACCCACATTCCTGCATCTTCTTAATTACAACCTGCACTTTCATTAGGACTTGCTCCCTAACCAGCACACAGGGAGGAGGGTTTAGTTCAAACCCTGTTGCCTCTCCCCTCAGGGCAGTTTTTAAATGCCTTTTCTCCCGGGTCGATGGCTGCGTGGTCGCTTGACCTGTGTGAGCAAAGTGATCCCGAACTGCCGAGTGGTAGGAGCTGGGAGCCAGGAATTCCTGGCCCCGACCCAGTAGAGTTTCAGAGGCGAGCTTTTAAATATATACAAAGACAAGCTCATAATTTCCACTCTACTAATGAGGCCACGGTGTTTTCATTGAAATGTGCCAATAGGCGCCGTGGTGGTATTTTAGCAGCCTTGTACTGTGAATCCAAATGTGATTTAACATGGCAGCCCCCGTGGAGCCGAGGAAAACCAGCTTCTCCTGCTGCATTTCAATGATGCAGCTCAGCAGCACTTCCCAAAAATCCCCTCGGCCTTGGGACCTCTCCTTGTGTTTCATCCCGACAAAGCTTTTCCCCCCCACGTTGGTGAAGGTGGGAATATTTAAAAGGAGGATATTTAGGAGGGGAGAGTCTTAATTTAAAGCCTGGGTTTAACAGATGTGTGGCTGGCTGGTGCGAGGTGGCAATTTAATAACCAGGCTGGCCAGAAATGTCATTAAATTGTAGTAAAAAAAGGGAACGTGAGGACTCCAGACATTGTGTTCTCTCTTGACCTTTAAAAAGCCACTTGAAGCTGCCAGCCTGCTTGTTGCTAAGCCACCTCCTTAGTGCCACTCATATATTTTCCCTTCTAGTAGGCGATTCAGCACCTGGGAGTTTGTGGAGATCCAGCAGTAAACTGTTACACGCCTGAAATTCCCACTGGTGGTTTTTAGCTTTGTAGCCTTGAAGCATTCGGAAAATATTTAGCAGGTTTTGTTCGGTCAGCTGCAAAAAAAATGTAAATTTGAAGTAACTCTCACAGAAGGTGTTTGGTTTTGTTGTGGTGTGTTTTTTTTTTTTTTTTTTAAACAAGTCGTGCATCAGCAGCACCGCTGTAAATTGGGGTTTTGCTTATTTAGGGCTCAGTTTATGAGGAACCCCTGTAAGAAGCAGCATCCCTGGGCAAAGGAGGGGTGTGGGCAGGTGATGTTGTAAATTTTCACCTGGTTGTCCATCATCTCCTGG
The DNA here is from genome assembly GCA_013400855.1 of Buphagus erythrorhynchus. Lineage (NCBI taxonomy): Eukaryota > Metazoa > Chordata > Aves > Passeriformes > Sturnidae > Buphagus > Buphagus erythrorhynchus. Next base: position 9,978 of record VZTT01024934.1, on the reverse strand, counting down.
TTGCAGACCCCTGGGGTATGGATTTTAGAATCACAGAATCATGGAATGGTTTTGTTTGGAGAGGCCCTTCAAGACCATCTCATTTCACCACCCTGCCACGAGCAGGAACACTTTCCTCTAGACCAGGTTGCTCCAACCTGGCCTTGAACGTTTCCAGGGATAGAGAGTCCACAACCTCTCTAAACAACCTGTGCCAGTGCTTCACTAAGGTCCCTTCATTTTCTGCATCCCACTAAGGTCAGGCCACGATTCCAGGAGAATAGGGAAGGAGGATGATACCCCATGGCACCACCCTTGGTGCTGAGACTCTGTGACAGAGGAGGTGATGCTTTTGTTGGTTGGTGAATGTTTCTCTCCAAGCACATCACTTGGCTGTGCAAGTCTGGCTGTGGAAAAGTTCAATTTTCCATTTCCAATTAAATTTTGAGGGGTTTTCCATCCTTGCAGCCACCTCTCTTGTGCCAGTCCCATAGAAGTGAAGCAGTTCTTGTCCTGTTTCCATATGACTCCCAGGAGGTTTTTTTGCTGGACTCTATAAAATCTTGCAAAACCTTCCCAGTCTCTATTAGCAAGGGAGAAGGAATGATAACAAAAATGTTCCCCTAAATCCCAGTACTTGAGTGAAAACCAGGAAAGGGAGGACAGACTGCAGCTCATTTTTTGTAAGTATTAGGAAAAATTGGAAACGGCAGTGACGTGGCATTCGTGTGAATTCCCAGCAGCCTGAAGTTTGGGATTGTCTGGGTTTTCCTGAAGCCTTTTTCAGGCTGTCAGGATTGTAAAATACAAACCTGACTGGATCAAAGTGGGACTGGGGGAATAGCTACTCTCTGGGATTTGTTTAGGGACTTTTTTTCCCAGTATCCAGTCACCAGCTTTTTCACTCTTCTCCATCCTCTTCTTCTTCATTTTTACCTCAAATCAAAATGGTGCAATTAAAAAGGGTCCACGGAGTGCATTCTTGAGGACTGAAACCCAGGATCCAGGAGCAGACAGCAGCAGCACAAAGAGGAATTCTTCCCTCTCTGGCCTCATGCTGCTTTTCCACCACTAGGCTTTACAGCCATCTGGATCCCCTTTCAGATTATGCCCCCCCTCCCAAAAATCCATAACCTAGCAACCTTATTTAGTGCAAACGAGATCATTCTGCCTTCCTGTTCCCAAATTGTGCTTGGCTCCTCTGACTGCCTTTATAGGATGGCTGCTGGCAGCTGTGATCCCATCACTGGTCCGGGGTGTTCACCTCCAGCAGGATTTCGTAGGATTATTGATCACTGTGTGTTGCACTGATTATTATTTTTTCCCTCATTAAAGGAGCTTAGGAAATGGGAGAAAAAAAGGGTTTCAGGAAGTTTTTTAATCCATCTGCTTCTCAATATTAGAGTGGAGAGGGCAAGTTGCTCTTTGGCTCCATGGAAAGTGATTGGTTCTGGTTCAGCCTGAAGATGACTTGATCAAAGTGGGATTTTTTTTTCTTCCAGATGTGATATTTTGGGAATCCCCATTGCTTCCCACAGCTCTGTGTCATCACTTGGGAATTTTCAAATTCCCTGGAGTGTTTAACACCAGTTTCTTTGTTCTGACCCTTCAGCCGTGTAGGCTGAGTGTTTCCCATGGAGTTTCCAATTTGCATTCCCCAAGGAACCTGTTTGTTGGAGAGTACTGCAAATGGGGAAAAGCAACCACAAATGAAGGTGGGAGATTATTCCCACTTGCCCGTGCTCTCATTGTTCTTTTTGGGCTAAAATACACCCCAATTTAATAATGTGTGTCCCACCACCATCAGCCCATAATGGGAGGTGGTGGATCCTGCCTTTTCTTTTCACCTCAGGAGTACAAAGAGGGCTTGGGGCAGGAGGAGGCAGCAGCACATCCTTTCCCACCACACTTTTGGGAGGAAGAATGAGCTCACCAGGTTGTGACGTTGGAGCTGCATGCCAGGAAAAGAGGGGGGGAATACAACCTCTCTAAAAAGGCCAAAGGGGAAAAATTCCTCAAGTGTTATTTCATCTCCGAGCAGTGAGTTGAGCTGTCCTTGGGCAGCTCGTGTGAGCCTTTCTGAGAAAGGCACTGCCAGCTCTGCTTCAAACCTTCCTGGGAAGTGATTCCCAGCTCTCATTCCTGATGGGAGCTCAAGCAGGGCTCTCCTCCAAACTCTGCTTCCCCCTCATCCAGACTGTATTAAATAGCGCTATTGACTTTTTTCTTTTTTCTATTTACTTTTGCCTGTTTCCTGGAACTTGCAAAATCAGCCCTGAGCAAACCTCTGGTTTACTTTTCCAACAGCGCAGGGAGAAAGAACTTGACTTTACAGTGGGTGATGGGAGCTGCAGCTGACCCATTTCTGCACGTTTCTCTGCCAGTGGTAGCAAAAACATTTTCCTACTTAAAGGTTCTCTTCAGTTTTAAAGTTCTGGGATTAATTGTTGCTTAAACTGGCTGGGATCAGAAGGACTTGCTGGAAATTGCAGTAGTACAGTCGTGCTGCCAGATGGTGCTTTCCTTAGACTTCCCTATTTTTTTCCAATTGCTTTGTCGTGTTGTCACATCACTTTCTGTGTCCCCTGCCCAGAGGCAGTAGAGAGGGTTAAGGTTTTGTTTTTGGTGCAGCCAGCTGGGGAACACAGCCAGGAAATTTCCTGATTCTAGTTCAAAAAAAGCATTGGATCCGCTCTCAGGGAGGAGGGATCGAAGGTCTGAAGTGTTTTGTGCTTGGAGGTCAGTTTGGTTCCTTGGATGTCCAGGCACAGAACAAAAACCCACCACCACCACCCCCAAGCCTGCAGGCAGCCAAAATGGGTGAAACAAATGGGGTTTTGTACTGTTTGACACTCAGAAGTTCTTTTTGTTGCTGTGATGGTGCCGCATCACCCCAGCCAAGCTTTGCTGGATCCTGGTACAACTCTGCCTGTGGTGTGAGGGACCTGTTGGGATGTTCCCTCTTCCCAGCACATGAATCCCACTAATCAATAACCCTGCCAAGCCTTGCTCCATCCCTCACGCTCCTCCATTCCCTGCCAGGTTTGTGGAGTGAAGGATCTGGGCCAGGTTGGATGCTTGGAGCTGGCGCTGGATGTGGCATTCCCATGGTAGCATCGTAGCTCTTTGAAATTGCATCATGCCAAGAGTTTTTGTTTTCCCCCCATGCTCAATCCTATTGTTCCATGGTTTTGGGCAGCAAAGGCCATCCCTCCTGGCTGGAGTAGCACTGAGTTTTCCCCCCACTCCATGCCAGGCAAAGATGATGCAGTTGTGTGGCACCTCTGGGGCGACAGCGATGCTGGTTTGGGGCTGGCTCTGCAGCTGCCTGTGATTTTCCCATCGCCACGCTGTGGATCCTGGCACTGGACCAGCTCCAGAGACAGAGCTGAAGGAAATTCCTTCCAGCTGCTTGAGGTCAGGGCTTCACTTTGCTTTTGGGGTCCACGAGGGGGATTTTTTGCCTTCAAGTTAAACGAGGGCGTCTCTGGCTGCTGCTTCTTAACACCTCGAAGAATCTTTTTCTTTTAAATATTATCTCGTTAGTCATAGCGATTAAATAACTTTCCTCTTGTAGAATCAGTCCATGGAAGAATACTGCTTTGCAACTCAGCTTGGGCTGTTTGAGAAAGGTCTTGTCAGCTGCTCCCAGTTTAACTTTCAACCGAGTTAATAACGCTTTTGGTTAAACCTGTCTGAAGCACGTTGCGAAACGCCTTTGAAACTCGAGACGCCGTTCACGCCCGCTTGAAACCTTTCCCATCGATAAAATATTTCAGCCTGGAGTTTGGCCATGGCTTAGCATTCGCTTTTCCCTGAGATTGGTGATTTCAGGCCTGCCTATATGTGGCTCTGCTGTGTTTTTGGAGCTCAGTGTTTCCTGGAGATTGGTTGGCTTTGCCAGCCTGGCCAGTGGGATGTCCAGACCACCAGCTCCATCCAGTTTCCCCAGGTAATGGCTGAGCAGATTCAGTCTGAGTTTGCTTTGAACCCCTGTGGAGAAAGTTGTTTGTCTTGAAAACATAAAGTAAATCCCTCTAAAAACAGGAGTTTATTTACAACAGCAGAGGCAGAAGCCACCGCTCCACCCAGCATGTGGGCTGTATTTAGGTGTGATGATGCACAGCACATGCATGGCCCCTTTATGCACTGATGTTATAAATAAGTAATAATAAAATTTTTTAGAAAAGGACAAGGAGCTCCTTTTAATAAGTAAAACCTCAAGAAGGAGAACACGGTTCAAATGCATGTGGCAAAGCAGCAGGAAAGCAAAAATCTGCAGCTTTCAGCCCATGGCATTGCTTAAAGTGTCATTCCTGGTGTCACCCCCTGGCTTCAGGGACCACAGCTCTGCCTCGCTCCCCCTCCTCCTCTCTGCATCAGTTTCTCTACCTATGAGAAGTCAATTGCATCCTTTATTAATCCCTGTGAGATCTCCTGAGGAACACTCTGGGTACAAGGCTGGCCCCACGTATTAAGGGCTTGCTGTGGCTCTAATGGGGATCGGTTTGGGACTGGCTTGGTGAGGTTTACCTTTGACAGCCCAACTGTAATCAAAGCCTTGCCACACAGGAGCGCTGACCTGTGACACTCACTGCCCTGGCTGCTCGATGGGCCATTAACCAGCACTTGGCTTTTAATTAAAGCTGGGTTTTGTCCTCTTTGGACAAACGTGGATGTGCTTGGCCCCACGTTGCTGAGTCATTGGAGGGTGTAAGGAAGGAGATGTGCAGCTCGGGTTGTTCTGCCATTTGTGGCTCTCTGCAGCCCAGGACACCATTGTTCCTTGTTATTTTTCATAGAATCATGGAATGGTTTGGGTTGGAAAGGATCTTAAATCCTGTCCCATTCCACCCCCTGCCATGGGCAGGGACACCTTCCCAGGACACCATCCCAGGTTACTCCAAGCCCCATCCAAGCTGGTCTTGAGCACTTCCAGGGATGGGACAGCCACAGCTTCTCTGGACAACCTGTGCCAGTGCCCCCTTTTCTACGTGCAGCCTGTGTCCCCCATCCCAAGGGTTTTAGGGACCTACCGGGAGCCATGGATGCCCCACAAGCATCATCTCCCTGCTCTGAGATGCCTTGACCACGGAGAGAGCAACAGGGAGGCTTTTGTTCTGCACCAGAAACTTTTCATCCTTCTTTATGGCTCATTTTTTATTTCTTTTGGCTGCGCCCTTGCAAATCTGAAGCAGCTTAAAATACAGTTCCTCCCCCCTACTCCCCTTAAAAAAAAAAACCACCCCAAAGCTTGGCTGCTTGAAATCATCAGATTTCACTGGAGTCCTTTAAAGTTAACAGTTTCCTGGATCCTGGGCAGAGTAACTGATTCTTCCCCTTTAACCTCCGTGTTTTTTGCTGTAACGTTTCTCAGCTGTTGCAGCAGGAGGGAGGGAGGAAGGACCAGGGCAGCTCCAATGTGGAGAAGGTTATTTCACACAGGGGTTGGATGAGTCTGGTGTGGGATTTGCACCACAGGAGACAGAAGGGTTATCCCCAGCAGGCTGAGCCCCCACGACATGGCTGGCAGGTAGGTCATGGCTGCGTTTGTGACACCCTTTTGGGGCAAAATATTAGGGAAATGGTTCCATTGGAAGAGGATAGTGGGATGCTGGGGGTTGGTCTGAGCTTTGTTTCTGCTGACTGTTTATTTGCTGAGGGCTGTGATGGTTTCTAGCTGTGCTCGTGGATGTGGGGACTGGTGCAAGAGCAGCACAGCTCAGCTGCATGCGAGCACGAGGAATTTTTCTGGCTTGAATTTGCTGCCCCAAAAGCAGCCTTGGATGTTCCTTACCCACGCAATCTCTTAGTGGGGCTGCTGAGAAGAGCATCACAAGTTAAAAGAGTTGGAAAGAAAAGCAGCAGTCCAGTGCTGGTTGGTTTTGTTGCCTGTCCTCCAAGAGTTGTCTCTCCTTTGAAAAAAGTCACTCGGAGCTTTCTCAGACAGAGGGGGTTTCTCTCGGGCAGTTGAGGAGCTGGAGGCAGCCAGCCTTGGCCAGAGGCAGTGATTATCAGCCCGAGGGCGACGTGGGGCAGTGTCCTCCAGCTGAAACATCCTCATGCCACGAGCCACCAGCGTGACCGAGGGGAGCCCTGAACCGTCCCAAACCCCTCTGACCCAGCGGGACCGAAACCCAAACCCAGCCCTGAGCTGCGCATTAACCCCGCCGGAGCTGGGAACAAAGGTTTGGGGGCTGGACTGGGCTTTCGAAAATTTATTTGCAAAGCAAACCAGCTCAGCTGAGCGGAACAGGCTTCGCTGGAGGAGCGTGAGCTGGGTGGTTGCTGGGCTATAAAATCCCATCCCCACCAGCGCTGGCAGGGGGATGTGCCGGCTCCCTGAGCTCTCCAAGTGTTTCCACGTTGGCCGGGAGAGGTTCTGAACATGCGTGTTGGTCTCTGGAGGCTTTAATCAAATCCAGGCTTTACCAGAAATCGCCTGGAAACTTCCAGCGAGCTGAGGAAACTGAAAGCAGCCGGAGCAAGGAGGCTCCCGGGCAGGGGTTTGGGGCTGGCAGGGATGTTACCTTCAGCGAGGGGATAGTCCCGGTGAGGCAGGCGGGATGAGAGGTGAGTCTGCTCCCCCTGGGAAGCCCACAGGATTCGGCAAAAAAGGGGCCTCAAGGGGGAAAGGAGATTGGGGAGTGAGGATGCTGCTTGGAGGGACACTCGGAGAACATTTGGATTTTGGAGCATCGCTCCCTGGCATGTGTGGGTTCAGATCCAGTGGTTTCCCCACTGGCTTCCCACCCTGTGCAAAGTGAGGAGCTGTGCAATTACTGCGCCGTGGAAAACTCCCCGCTCCAGGGGAGGGTTTTGTTATCCCTCGGTGATTTTATTTGGGAAACAGGGCTCAGACTGCAGGTACTTTCCTTGCTTGTAGAACTTCATCACACGTGGCTCTCCCGTGGGCAGAAGGGAAAACAAGGTGTATTTTTAACTTCCTTTTCTAAGCTGGGGGCAGGGGAACTTTATGCGTGGCCAGCAACGGTTGTGATCATCTGAGGGCGAATGGTTCAGAGAATTATAGGAAGATAAGAGATAATAAATAAGTGCAATTAAAATCCTGGGGGAGAGGATTTGCTGAAGTCATTATCCCAGGCAGCTGCTCGGGGTTTAATTGGGGCTCTCCAGGGGGAGGGAGGTTTTGGTCCCAGACGTGGGATGTGACAGCCAAAATTGCTGCCTCTTCCTCTTGGCCGCTGCTCGCTGCTGCCTCGGGGCTTTCCTGGGGGGAAGAAGCCTGGGGCTGTGCTGAGGAGTAAAGCTGAAACCTGCACAAGTGCTCTTAAACCACCAAACCTGCGTCTCAGATAGGAAAAACAAACAAAGCCTCCTTTACAGAGTCCATAGTCTCCCCATAATTTCTCTCGGCTGCGCTGCTGTGTGTCCTGGGAATATCCTTGTCCTCTTCATCTTTGATGATTTTGGTGGGTGATTCCTTTGGAATGAGGAGTCAATCTTAGAAACCACTGGAGGGGAAGGCAAACTTGCCTTGCTCCAAGGTTTCCTGGCTGCTTTCAGTATTTTTACCAAGTTTCTGGGGGGGTTGAGGGACTGCTGGCTGCAGCTGGGGCTGCTTGGATGCAATTTTCACCGTCCATTTCATCTAGTGTTTAACTTGAAGGATGATATGTTAAAGGAAGAGAGCTGGAGGAGAAGCTCACAGTGGGAGAAGGAAAATCCCATCCCCAGCTGATCCAGCCCTGCTTTGTTTTCAGGGTTACCAAGATGGGTACTCGGTTTTGGGCAAGGAGGAGGGGATGAGTAAAAGTCATCTCCAGCCCTCTCCACATCCATTTCCACTGCTCTGCAAAGTGCATCCCTAAGGAATGTCACATCCATGTGTTTTCTCTCTGTCTCCACAGCCTACCCATGAGCTCAGACTTCCAGCATTACAGTTTCAGGATGCCTAACATTGGGTTCCAGAACCTTCCTCTCAACATATACATTGTGGTTTTCGGCACAGCCATCTTCGTCTTCATCCTCAGTTTGCTCTTCTGTTGCTACTTGATCAGGTAAGGCAATGTTGTAAGGGAATGTTCCCCAAAAGCTTCCCTGCTTCCAGGCCCTTCACTGACCCCTTCATCCCAAAAAGAGGATGACAGCACCTTATTTCCTTGGCAGCACCAATTTCCTTGACACGTCAGCCTTATGTCAGCCTGATGCCCCACAAAGCAGTCACATTACCCACTTAAAACCAGGAGATACACATTTGCTAAAAACAGTGTGGAATTGTGGTCAGCTTCTCAAAAAACCTGGAAAAGGCTGTTTTATGGTTCCTGCTTTCTGCTTAATGTTTCAACACATTTCCCTCTGTAATGAGTAACTTGTGTCCTGCGTGCCTAAGGAATGTTTAATACCTGCTCCATTGGTTATTGAACACAAATTGCTCCTTCAACAGCACAGTTTGGAGATTAATGATGCAGAGTTGATGTGTTAATCTGAGCAAAGGGGGAGCAGGATGGCAGGGTTAAAGGTTGTTCCAGTTTGGGGTTTGTTTTAATTATTTTATGGGCCATTGGGGAGATTGTTTGGCTGCTAATTGAGAGGAGAAACTCTTCCTGGCAGAGGGAAAATGAGGCAAGTGGGGAAAAAACGCAGTGCCTGAGAATCAAGGTGGTGATGGAGAGGAGTTGTGCTGATAACCCAACATGGGGGGCTGGCTGTGCTTCAACCTGTGCCTGGGAGCAGAGGTCATCACTCTGCCAGCAGTGGCAGCCAAAATTCTGCATTCCCAGAGCTCTCCTCTCCAGCTTTTCCATCCCCTTTCCTTCCCCTCTGCCTTTCCAGCTGGCCACAGGTCCCTGCAAGCTGTGCGTCCATCACATCCCTTCCCTGTGTTCCTGTAAAACAGGTGCCCAGTCTCTCCTTGCACCACAGCAGCCAGTCCCACCAGGTTAAAAATATTTTATCCTGCTCTTGTAGACCAGGGAAGCAAGATTTCAATGTCAACCTTCTAAGTACTTGATAATTTCCACCCATTTTCCATTATATACGAAGCAAAATCTCATAAAACATGCAGATGAGCCCAAACCCAGGTTTACCAAGGGGTGATTTGAGCTGCTTGGGCATCATATCTTAATTTTTTTCCTCACAATTATGAAAATTGTGTTTTGAAGGTGTATGAAAATAGACCAGAGGTGTTCAGAGGTCTCAAGGACTTGTTTTGCTCAGGTGCAGCTTGAATCTATATGGCTCACTTAGAAAATTGAAGAGATGTTTGGGCTTTGAGAGTATTTTCCTGGGCACTTGCTGGGTGTGTTATGCCCCAAAGAAGGAATAACAAGGAGTAATGTCTGGAAGGTCAAGCCAGAAAATCTTTAAATTTAGAAGCTGGAGGCGTGTTGTAAGAGAGAGAGGGTGAGTAACCGGTGAGAGAAGCCAGCAAGGAAGTGGCAAGTCCTCTGTCTCTTCACGTCTTTAAATCAAGACCGAGGACCTTTCTGGACAAGACATTTTGGCTCCTGTTCCCCAGATGCTATTTAGCAACCCATGATAGATGGGGTGTTGGATTAGGTCATCCAGTGATCCCTTTATAGCCCAAAACCCTAGAGAGACTCTACTCTACTCTTCAGACCTCCTCCCTCAGCTCTTTTGTTGGCAGAACAGAACCAAAACAGGATCCTGCAGCCCCCACTGGGGAGGGTTTTAGCTGTGCCACTGTCCCGGGAGCATCCACCTCCACGGAAGCTGCTCTGTAATCTCAGCTCGTCTGGGATATAAAAGTCTGAGTTTTGGTGGGGTTTGGGAAGCAGTGTAGGTGGACAACAGGATGAGGACCACCCACCTGCAAGGGCAGAGAGACCAACAGAAGGACAGGGTGGTCCCCTCCAGAGCTCCAGGGCTCTGCTTCCATCTGTGGGATGGAACAGCAGCTCCTGGCTTTCCCATAGGTGCACCATCAACACAGCCCTTCCTCTCCCTCCTTTCCCATAACTCCACATCTCCAAATATTTGGCAAACACCAAGCAAGGCTGATGACACCACCCTCAG
>VZTT01024930.1:6469-22135 GCA_013400855.1 Buphagus erythrorhynchus | reverse complement strand
TGTGGCCTAACATTCAGTCCATGAGGCAGAGGAATTCTGAAGCTGAGCCAGGAAGATTACTGGGCAAATTAAGCAGACTTGGTCAACAACATTTTTTCTAATGTGGAACACTAAGAAGCTTTTTTTTATTAATCTCACCCTTTTAATTTTGGCACCATTTTGCCTTTTCTTTTGCCTGTTTATATAGAGTAATAACATTTAACTCTTATCTTTTTCCTGTGTGAATCAAGTCACAGGACCATATTTTCTCACCTACCAGATGTGAGACTGAGTCTTTATGCAGTCAGTGACCAGTAACTCATTGCTGACCTTTGCATTGCAGGATGGTGTTTTCTCCTCTTGACCACACTGTTAACAGATCCAGAGATACATAGGAGAGGTTTTAAGAGCTTTAGGGCCAGTTGATACTTAGTCTTCTGAGCAGAAACTAGACTGTCAGCTGGAGGAAATTGCCTGGAGGGCCTTATGAAGGATTCACTCAGAGTTCTCAAGAGCTTTAGCTAGATATTCTGTGCCCAGTACCAGCTGATGCTGTTTTTATCCATTGCCTTTAGTTACCCTCCACAGAGATAATATACTTCAGTTTCATCCTTTGACTTCATCATTTATTCTCCTCCCCCCTCAATTTAACTTCTCCTTTTCTTCCTTAAATGGACTCATGCAAAATTACACATATAAGTATTTTAATATTGGTATTATCGTGATAATTTAGCTGTATGCTGGAGTCACATTATGACCTCTGTTTATATGTCAGCCCTATATGTATGGTTTAGATTTTTTAATTTTCAAGTGGAACAGGATGAGTCTTTCCATTGTTATTTCTGTTACATCATTTTATATGCATCAAATATATTTGGTATGGTATATCAAATTTAATTAATTAGGGATTGAGATATTATGTGCTGATCTTTGATTATTAAACCTTGCAAAGCTGGCAAGGCTTCCAGATTAAGTAGGCTCATTATACCATAATAAAAGGATATATTATGAGGCCAAAGTTTAACTGAAGTAAGGATATCAACATAATTTTTGTGGCAAAATCTTTGATATCAGGATTGCATGATCACAATATGTTTGTTTATCAGCTGGGAAGAAAAAGTATTCTTCAAAATAAGAAATATTACCAGTTCTAGCTAGAATACTTGGAATTGTTGGTATAGATAGAATTTTAATATGCTTTCTCTAACTTGCTTCTTGATGAAACCTTCCTTTCAGGAGATTTCAGCTGAATTTCAAATGTATTTTGAGCTAGAATAGCAGTAGAAGACATGTAATTTTATGTCTGAATTTCTGCAGTTGTGAAACTACATGTTAAACCCTCAAACCTGAGAGTTTGTTCTTTTAGCTACAATTCCTGTACCTGTTGGTATATATGCCTCAGACAGATGGTTCTATTGTCCCAACTGGTTATTAATAAGACATTTCTTAAACATTAATACTTCTTAGAATAATAGTGAAATGTGTTTCATCAAAATATTTTATGATTCAGATGTAAAAGTGTAACCTGAATAATCTTGTAAGGATGAAATCTGTCAAGATTTTGAACAAATGTAGTCAAAACTGTTTCATTTGACTCCAGATAGATATATTCCTTCTTATACATTTCTCTAACAGTAAAGTCATGAACATTCCTTCTATCTTCAGATTTATTCTGTTATATGTGATTGATTTATTTAGTTCATTTTTATTCTCTTACATAGAGATAAACAGAGTGAAATACATGCTGTTATCAGAAACAGAAAAGTATTCCACTGCAGTAATTTGGGAGCAGATCCCTTTTTCCTTAAAGTCCAGTGCCATCAGTGTTATTAAGTCAGCAATGAGTTCTTTTTTTTCATTCAAGTTGATTATTGTCTTGTATATAAAATCTGAAAAAATGGTATTCATACTTGCAATTATTTGCACACATGAAACAATCTCAGTCCTTAAGATCTCTTAATAAATTCAAACTGGTTGTAAAATTGCTTGTTAAAAAAAAAAAAACAAAAAACAAAAAGGAAAGAATTTAGTAGTGCTTACTCTGGAAAAACATATGTTTATGAATATTTTCACTCTAGAAACAGACACAATGAATACTACCCTACAAGAGATAGTGCAAAAATCTGTTGAAATGAAACAAGACTCTGCAAAACTTCCACATTTAGAATCTTCCACTTCTTTCAGAAAAACAATGTATGCTTCAGGTGTTCCTCCATTTACATTTTACCTTCTATAGGCAAGCTTGTTAGATATTTTGGAGTTATACAAGATGCTTTGGGAAACTGTCAGTGTAATTGAACTGAAAACTGATCAACACTCAGTCAAAACTCAGTTTGGCAGTGCATATATTATACGTTCCCTGGGCACTCCTTTTTTCTCTTTGCTTCCTTTTTAATTTCATTCCCACAGACTAGCTGGGGATGAGGAGCAGGCTGAAAGAATGCGTGAAGCAGAACTGATGGCTCAACAGGAAACTTTCCATTACTTCAGAAGTTAAAGGCAGGTCTCAAGAATGGAGGGTCTCAATACAAAATGCAAAGAGCACATAAACTCTTACTGACCCCTTCTAATATTCTGCCTAGTGTTCTCCTCTGGGTATGCAATTTCAGTTTATTAGAGGGGACTGATTTACTAAGTAGACAGTGAGTGGGAGACAGAGTGGGATCAACATAGTAAAATATAATTTATTGAAGGTTAAATTATCTATCAATTATTTATGTGGAGTTGTTCTTTCTCCACAGTCCTTCTCTGACATGGAGCAGTATGAGCTTATTTTCATGTCAGAACAACTGAGAAAGAGAGAGAGATGCATGCTTAGGGACATGTAAAGAGTTTGTGAATAGCAGTTCCAGATTTTCAAACTCAATTTATTATTTTAATCATTAAACTCTCTTCCTCTCTTCCCCACTGATGCAATTCTGAAATGTATTTTATCAGTCTATGATCACTTGCTGATTTAACAATAGAGAGCATATCAGGTGAAAACTACAGGTATTTCATTTCACATCAGTAAATGGCATTACAGGAAAGAATCTTCTTCTGAAAGACAAATCTTCCTTATATCTACTAGTAATTTAGCAGATGGCTGACATCACTTTTGCTTGCTTTTTCAAATAATTATGTGGCTAGGTAATCACTGTATAAATCAAAGAATGAACTAAACCAAAAGAAGATCTAAGGGATCCACATGTACTTACTGCAATGAATCATCATTATGTGCTCTTTATAAAACCCCATCTGCTGTTAGGTTGCTACTGCCAGCAAATTTTATTACAAATACTACTTTTATAAAACACCTAATCCACTACCTTCAGTATTAATTCCAAGAATTATGGTATAGAAGTGTATATTATACATGTTATGCAATTCAGAATATATTTATCAGTGCAGTTGTACTAAATCTGAACTAATCTTAACACAGAGCAGGCAGACCAATAATGTAAGTATCTATTTCCTGGTTCACAGGACTGAACTGAGAATAAAAGTGATTTATTGCAGGCATATTATTTGTAGGTAAATAAAATAATCTGTATAAAATTTCAATCTCAGTTAAAAAAAAAAAAAAAACCAAAAAAAAACCAAACTTTAATCATCCAGGAAATATCTACTCAGTTATATCTTTGTGAGTAAAGGGACTGTAATAAAACCTTACGATCTTAAACAGAGAGACCTTAATGGGAAAATACCTTAAATACTGCTGAATACTTTTGTAACACATATCACCTTTCTAGTAAAAACCACTCAGTTAAATAGTTTCTATGAAGTTCATCCTTTTTAGTTAGATTTTTTTTATTTGATATTAAAAAGCATCTTATACAGAGCTAAAGCCCAAGTAATCATGAAGTAGAGGCATTGTTATCTCACTAAATTTCTCTGGCCAGGACAGGAGGATTTAAGTATAAACAGTATTTTTATTTTAACAAAATTTCAGAATTGAAGTGACTATTGGGGATTTTTATGTGGTATTCTCTGTTAAGACACTACTGCTGATGATCAGCCTTTTTAGAGTATTGCTAAATACCTATCCCTTATCTTCTTACCTTGCCAAATACCTATTCCTTACCTTCCCTTATCTATTCCCAAAGTTTTTCTCTTTGCAAAATTCCATTTCCAGTTCAGTGTCCTAAACTTTACAGTGTAGCTACATGCATTCTGTTAGGACATAGCTCTCATTTTGGATGAACAAATCAATTTTATATTTTATTTTATAGGTACCTCAATAGTGGTTTTGAGGCTATATGAACTTCAAAACCAGTAGGAAAGATACTTGTGTTAGGATCCATAGGCACCGTGTGTTATGCTGTAGGAAGCTGAAAGAATGGTTAAATATATGTATGTGTAGCAGAAGTTTCAGATAGTAGAATAGTAATAACTGCACAACATTTTCAGTCCTCTATGTAGGTTTGAATTTTAGAGTAATGTGTGCTCAACTTCTGCCATTATTGTACATTTATGGTAGGCCTGTTTGGACAGGGCCTGCTACTAAAAACAGCGTTAGTAATGTGTGGTGGAGAAATGACAGTGCCCCTTTGGTCCCCAAAGTTTAGAGCTGCCATAAAATAGCTGATGCTCACTTGCCTGTGTGGAAAATGTTCCATTAAAAACTTCTCCAGCAGGAACTGGATGGCATTAACACACAGCCGTACTAAACTCTGTATCATTACAAGCCAACAGTCCTGGGAGAAATGCTATTCCACTTACCTGAAACATAGTGAATGTCTTTCCTCCTAGGTGATACACTTAGCTTGCCACTAATGTGCTAAGCATCATGCTTATATTAAACATTATGCTTATACTATTTCTGCCCTCTCTATTAAAGCCTAGAGCTTTGTAGGCACTAGGGAGTTTTCTATCTATATGATTTTCCATATCTGTTGGATAAATTAGAGATCCAAATGCAAAATTTAGAGCTCATAAACATTAGATGGTTTTGTGAGTGACAGTCCCTGGAGGGCTTTAGGTCCATAAACTAATGAGACATAAATATAGTGGAGTAAGGAAGGGTATTTTTATCTGTGATATACAAACTAGTTCCAAACTTCTTCAGGTCATTACTGGAAAACTATATCCATTTTCCTAACATCAGCATTACAAAATTTTGCAAGATAATTAACATCTTTAAGAATACATTATGAATTGGAATTTGAAGGGGAGAGTGATTTGGCATCCTCTTTTAAAACTTTGTGGTCATAAAATGAGTAAAATAGGCATAGCTTTCCACTAATTGTCATATAAAGCTTTACAGTGGAAAGGGAATCACACCTCCAAGTGTAAGATGAGGTGTTAGCAGTTGGTGACACATGGCTTTCCTGTTAGTGAAGGGAGAGGCATGTCACAAAAGCAATAATGATTTTGCTCTATGTCATGCCACAAGGTAGCAGTGTTGTGGTACAATCTTGATAATTTTCTGATGCAAGTCACTGAGCATGGGATCAGTTCTGTTTCTATCAAAATCAACAGAAGTTTTGCTGTTGACTTCTGAGGACTCTTTCCAATATAACCGGTGAAACCTCACTTAAATGCTTTGTTTGCAAAGCAAACAATTAATATCACAATTCCTATTACGTAATATTTCATGGAGTCATTATTGGATAAATGCTGAAACCGTTAAAAGAACAGGAAAAACTTCTTACCAATGCAAAAAAGTAAAATTTGACTTTGTTTTTCCTTTTTCCTGCATTTTTTCAGGGATCTGTGAAAATGAAAATTGCCACTAAAAAGAGTGGAAATGTGAAAAAAGTGTCTAATAGAGTAATCAAATTAGCTTTTTATTCCAGCAGTAGGAATTTGAGAATACTGTTCAGGCAAGCAATTTTCAATATATGCTTTTTCATTAGCTTTTTTTTCTATTTTTGAAGGCATGTGTAATTAGATATGAAAGCATTTTTATTCTGAAGATCAAATATTGTGAAAGGTCAATCGTTGTCTGGTAAAAATGAGCTATATTTCTATTTTTTATTTTTTTTAATGGTTTTGATTGAAAAGGGACCTTGATGATCATCTCATTCCAACCTCCTGTCATGGACAGGGACACCTTCCACTAGACCAGGTTGCTCAGAGCTCCATCTCCATCCAGCCTGGCCTTGAACACCTCCAGAGATGCGGCATCCACGAGATTTCTGGGAAACCTGTCCAGTGCCTCACCACAATCACAATAAATAACTTTTCATAGAAAAATAATATCTAATCTAAATCTCCTCACTTTCAATTTGAACCCATTCCCCCTTGTCCTGTCACCACCTGCTCTTGCAGATAGCCTTGCCCCATCTTTCCTGTAAGATCTCTTCAAGTCCTGGAAGGCCACGATTAGGTCACCCCAAAGCCTTCTTTTTTCCAGGTTGAACAATCCCAATTCTTTCAGCCTTTCGTCATAGGAGAAGTGCTTCATCCTCTGATCAACTCAGTCACCTTCCTCTGGAGTTGTTCTAACATGATTTTAGTTATTGTGTTAACACAAGTAGTTGTTTCTAACTAAGCAGCAAAGTATTTTTTTTCCAGATGAAGCCTTTTTTCCTGGGTTTCTGGATGTTGATGGCAATTCATTTCTACTGCTGGTGAAGAGCCTCACTGTTTCAGATTCTTTCATGTTCATGAATAGTAAAATGTGAAGAGAAATGTTCAGGATTAATAGTTTACACTGGGACATGTGGATGAAAAAAACATGTTCGGGGTTTATGATAGAAATAAGGATTATTATAGTGAAAATGCTAAGGCCTGCCAATTGCCATCATTCTATCAATATAAAGACAACAAAACTTTATGGTGTGGTCTACAGATTTTTATTGGCATGAAATTAATAGTATAAATTACACAAAAGTGGCCAAGTGATGAAGGATTAAAGAAGATCTGGACAGATGGTCCAGCCTGTCTTCTGCATGGAAATTCTCCACACATATGTGGTACTAAAGGTGAATGAAGAAGCATATATCGATTACTTTCAAGGTTGCTTGTTAGCATACCCTTATAAGAATATGCTTTCCATTGCTTGTTTTTCTGCAGTATCTGACACATTTGGTCTGAAACATTCAGATGGTGACAATAAAAGTCTATAAAGGTGAAATTATGTGGAAAATCATCCATACAGGTCATCATTTGCCAAAATGACAAATCTTTTGCTGCCAGGGACCATAGGGAAATATTGGTTTGACTAGATATCAAATAGCAATGAAACTGAGAACTGTTTTGTCATGACACTTTACAACATCCATTATCTACACATTTTGAATCACATATGGTGCCTTTCTCCACCCTCGTGAAGACAAGCTCTTGTCTGAATCTCAGTGCATCAAAGGACAGTCATAGTACTCTGAAATGCTAAATTCAATTAGGATTATCTCTGTACCAAACATATGCAAACAATAAGCTACAAAAGTACAAAGAGGTAAACAATACTCCCTCTGCTTGCTACTAGGAGACCATTTTGGCACCAAGGTTGGAACTAAAATGAAGTGGAAAATTGCAGATGTGTTTATAAGATTTTCTCTGCCAGGTGAAAGAAGGGCAGTGAGGAGTGAAAGCTAAGGGTATAGGTGAATAAAAAGAAAAACAACTTGGACAAAAATACATGGGCAGGACAGAAGAAGAGAGTGAAGGCAACACTTGGAACAGAACAATAAGGGGAGGTGTAGTGGGTTGACCCTGGCTGGACACCCAGTGCCCACCAAAGATGCTCTATCACACCTCAGCTGGGCAGGTAAGAAAAAACATTAAAAAAAGGCTCGACATAAGATAAGGACAGGGAACTGTCACTTACAGATTATCATCATAGGCAAAAGCTTCACTTGAGGAAATTATTTTAATTCATTACCAAGCATATCAGAGCAAGATAATGATAAATAAACCCAAAATTTAAAATACCTTTCCCCAACCCCTCCCTTCCTCTCAAGAACCACTTCACTCCTGATTTTCCCTGCTTCCTCTTCCCCAGTGGCTGGAACTGGCAGCGCCACAGGGTTTCCACAGGGTCACAGCCTCTTTCAGTCATCCACCTGCTCTGGTTCAGGGTCCTCCATGTGCTGCAGGGGCACAGCAGTGTGCCCATGATCTTCACCACAGGCTGCAGGGGAATCTCAGCTCTGGTGCCTGGAGCACCCCTCTCCTCCCCCTGCTTCTGCACTGGCCTCGGTGTCTGCAGAGCTGTTTCTCACACATATTCTCACTCGTCTTTCTGGGTGCTGTTCTGCTGCAATTTTCTTTTCCTCTCTTCTGAAAAGAGAGGCATTGCCACTGATGCTGATGGGCTCAGCCTTGGCCAGGGAAAGGTCTGTCTTGGAGCTGTCTGGCATAGGCTGCAATGGACACAGGGAAAGCTTCTAGAGGCTTCTTGCTGAACCCACCCCTGAAGTCTCCCTGCTGCAAAAACCCTGGCATGAATACAGGAGTTTTTAACTGACCTAGGCATTAAAAGAAATTAGAAATTAGAACTTATCAGGAAGGAAAGGGGCAGAACAGTTATCCTGCAGGGAAAAAATACCCATGAATGTGGTTACACATAGACTGTGTCATGTGTTCTCACTGGGGTCCAGGTCCCCTAATCATTGTGACACATCAGAACAGCCAGTGTGTGAACATAAAACCCTATCACAGGGCATATGTGGAATGGGAGCAAATACAGGATCAGCCATAAAGATATACTTAGCACTGCATAACTATTTTTTGTTTGACATTTGACTCTGCAAAGTTTCCGATTTTTTATCACAGTTGTTTTTTTCTGGATGTAAAAACATGTATGTTCAGCTAAAGATAATTGGATCCTCTATGTTCATCCCTGCAAGATTTCATTAGAGAGGACTTACAGAGCCACCATAATAACTTGACTGTGCACACCAGTTCAGGGACAGACAGATGGCTAAAAAAAAAAAAATCCTGACTTTTATCAGCAAAACTCCTGATTTTAAGTTTATTGTAATTATCCTAATCTCCTTTGAAGAGCGGTGATCTCAGTCTGTAATGTATTTTGCTTAGCTCAGGTAACAAGCACAGATCAGATTTTCTTTTCCTCTAGACAGAAATATACTGATTTTGTAAAGTAGAAGAGGGAAATAACAAAGTACAACTTCTATTAAATACTAAAGTATGGTTAGCTTATATTTTTTCCTTAGTCAGTCACATAGTCTCCTTTTCTCTAGCATATGATTTATAAAAGGATTCTATCTCATTTTTATTGTAGTATGTATTTTATATGTGTATACATCTATTTACAAAGAAATATATTACAGCTAAACATACAAACACAGTGGCAATTTTTATATAGTGAATTATAATACTGAATTTCGTACCAGTGTAGCCCAATGCATTTAACTCACTCATGATAGACAGCTCTTCAAAAAGAGCATGTGGAGAATGTTGCTTGGTAGGAGTCTTAAAAAACAATTTTGTTTATAAAATTATGTTTCAAATAATCATACAGTGGCTCTGTGTTTTTTAATAATATAATAATATAATAATATAGAGCATTTATTGAAGACTATATATCAAATCTTGCTTGAAAAGTTGTGAAATTCTGAGTTGCTGCTTTTGTTGCTCCTCAGTTTTGTCACAATTTCAATTATAAAGTCATCTTAGAATCTTCATAAACACTTCCTATTTTTGCCTGGGCAACTCTAGTTACTTCAGTGGGATTCCATAAATAAAATGAATGATCAGTTGTAGCCAATCAGTAGAGCAGAGCTGATCACAGTGGGACTGTAAAAGTTTTGGTTAGCTAAAACTGGTTACCTATTAGTTAGGAGAGTAAGTCTTGTTGGCTGGTACATATTGTTTTGCTGTTTCTGTCACACTGAATATGCAGATCTCATTGCTAGTTGGGTAGGGGGTCTTCAAGACAATTGATGTGGCTGAGGAAAATAGTACTGACTTGATAGATGCAAATCATTCTTCAAAGTAATGCAAATGAGGTCCCTTGATAGACTAACATGCAAAGATTTGTTAAAAGCTTTGGATTTGTATGAAATCCAAAACAGAATTCCTGACACTTTCAGGTGCCAGACTCCCCTGAAATTTGGTTTGGTTTACTTAACAACATATTTGAAGGATGGCAGGATCCTGACACAAAAGATTTGTGTGTGTGTGTGTGTGAAGTTGCTAATAGAAACCCGTTCTTCTCTGTTTACTGAGTTGTTTTCACTCTGAAAGGCAGAAGGAAAATCAGAAAAATATTCTACAAAGCATAAAAAGATTTTTCTGGTAGAAGTGTAAAGGACAGGCAGCTCTTCTTCACAGGGAACCCCTAGGATATTGCATGGTATGGAGCAGGAAAGGATGAGAGGTATTTGCCTGGGAATCTGGTAAGTTCTTTTCAATTTCGAGTCTCTCTTTATTCAGTCTTCTGGGGAAGTCAGTTCTTTGGGAAATGGGAAACCTGTCTGTGACAGAGCTTTTGATTGTTCTCCTGTGAGAAAAGTCAACTTTTTTTTTCCCAATTTTGACTGAATTCATGTCTGGTAAGAGTCTGAATTCTCTACTTACCAGAAACAACATATTTCTGTCAGTAGAGAGAAAGGGAGACCCTCACTCTGGATGATCTTTGAACTCGAGGCTCACCTTTTTCTTGTCCTCTTTCCCACTCCTCTATTACTTAACTATTCAACACAAAGTAGCAATTCACTTTTACTTAAAAGCTGATTTGATCCCCTCTTTCATTCAGGCTGCCAATCTTTCCTCAAGACTTATGGCCTTAGTTTGAGATTGATTTTATGTAATCTCCTCAAAACTCAAGCCTAGCCTTTTGCACGGAAGCAAGCCAGTGTTCAGCAAAACTCAATACCCCTTCCTCCTCGATGCCATTCCTCTTCCTTTTAGAACCTTGGTGATACTAGTTAGAAAAAAACCCAGACATGTTCTTGGTCTGGATATGCAGGATCATAGGCTACAGGGAAAGTAAAAGCAGCAGGCATGATATACTACTGTGCAAAGACAAAAGAACATGTCCAAGATTTGTAGAGTTCCCAAGGGATATAAAAGGCATAGGGAGAGAAAGAAACTCTTCAGAACTTTTTTTTTTTGTAAAAAACTTTAGTGTCTTAAAATCTCTCCCACTGTGAACAGAAATATCTTGTTTTGTGCTGCATGAAGCATATGCCTTGCAGGACCAGAAATCTTTTGGCAGGAACAAGTTGGATAAGAAGCTTTGATGCATGGATGTAACTAGCAGTTGTACTAAGTATGCTTAATTGAAAAAAACTCAACTTCAACAATAAAATTCTAACTATCTAAAATATGACCTTGCAATTTCAATAATATTACCTTTAATCTTAGTTACCAAAAATGCATAAAATACTTTTACATCCTGCATTTTAGAAATGTGATTAGTTTTTATGAGCACAGTTTTATATCTCCAACTTACTGGGTTTTTAAATTGTAAGTCTTGCATTATTAATTTTGCCACTTGACAAAAACTTAGGGAACTTTTTTCAAAGGCAGGTTTATGTCCTGGTATCTCTATGGAATAACACAAATATGAAGAAAAGTTTGAAGATGGTAGAAAAAAAAAATAAAGAAATTCTCATTATAACAGTTAATGCTCTGATATACATTTGAATATTTAAATTCAAAGTTGTGATTTGGGGGATATTGCTTGATATTGTTTCATTGATTGGTTTTGGCAAGAAAATTCATAGGATCCTGAAATAATTCTAAAGGTAAAAATTTACTTTCTGCAGTTCTCTCTAAAATCTCAGCAGCCATTCTGTGCAATTTTTGGAAGTGTATCAAAAATATAAGGATAATAATGAAATTCTCTATTCCTATAGAAATGTGTAAACCCACATATGAAACACTTGAAAGTCCCTTTCAGTTACTGTCTAATCCTGGAGATGCTGTAAGCCCATTATTGTGTATTTTTTAATGATAAAATTGGCTAACCAGTGAAATTCTGTCCCTATGTGTGCCTATGACTAGGTAAACCTGAAACATTATCAGACTTTATTAAAATACATTTTACTAGGAATATAATAAGTAGAAATAGAGCTTTGGGCTTCCTGCCTGAAAACTCCAACAAATATTTTAAATATCTAATAGGCTAACTCTAAGAGACAGAAGAAATGCCTTCCCATTTTACCTAAACATAGGTAGATAATTCATTTGTAATCTCTCACACCTGCCTGAAGGGTTCTGAATTTACCAATCCTTTCTTACATGCCAATTCTAACTCCTGTAATAATGAAGTTAGAAGACTCCCTTAGCCTTGCTCACTGAAACCATTTTACTTTAGAGTATAATTAAAGATTTACTGGGATACAGAAGAGAAGGAGAAAAAATGGTGAACTTGTTTGCTAACCAGTGGGAAGTACAGTGACATAGAAAGGTAACCTAGGTTTTATTCTTTCTTCAGTTAAGCTTTGCAGATTTTAGGTTAAGCGTTAGCTCAGTTTGGGAGAGGAATCCGCAACTTTGTCACGAAGACATTGCCCCAGACACCTCTGACTATGAAATCTTGTGGATTTTTCTTGCATTTAGCTGCCAGGGAGCAGGAAGGGCAGGCTGCTCCAAAGGGAAAGGCTGCTGGGAGTAGAGTGCAACAAGACCAGCCTTGTTAGGTAGCACCCCCTCCCCTGTCCAGCCTAAACCATAACCACCAGTGGGGGCAGCGGTGGCCTCAGCCGGTTTACTCTGGGCTTTGGGGACAGATGGCAACACGGTAGCCAAGAGCTGCCAGCAGCAGTGACTCAGATGCCTTGCTGGTATTCAAATATGACTCAAAGTCAATCATTTTACTCCATAAACAGCAGACAGCACAGGGCCTGCTGAGCTCTCTGGCATGGCAGCAGACTGTACACCACCCCCTGAGCAGGATGCCTCCCAAGGTTACTCTTAGAGCTTGAGACATTTCTTGCCACAGCAAATTCTTGGGCATTGATAGCATGCTAAACTTTAAAATCTTAGTAAGTGATATAAAGGATGGACTGTGCACATAAAATCTTTTAGACATAAACCATTGACCAAGTCATGGCAATGTACCTGAAATTTGTGAGAAAAAAATCTATGCTGAGATCCTGATTGGTACAGACTACAGATTCCTAAACTGATCTTTTCTCCTATGCTTTATAATAGCAATCCATTCCAAACATATTAGTTGAGAAAGCCACAAGGGCAAGCACTAAGTAACAATAAAATCTTAACAGTGCAGTAAGGAACTACCTAAAGATGATCACAGAATCACAGAATATGCTGGGTTAGAAGGGACACACAAAGATCGAGTCAAACTCCTGATCCTGCACAGCACCATCCCCAAGAGTCACGCTGTGTGCCTGAGGGTATTTTCCAAACACTTCTTGAACTCTGTCAGGCTTGATGCTGTGACCACTTCCATGAGGAGCTGTTCCAGTGCCCAAACACCCTCTGGGTGAAAAACTCTGTTCTAATATCCAGCCTAAACCTCTCCTGACACAACTTGAGGGCATTCTCTCAGGTCTTGTCACTCANTGGCCAAAACTGCACAAAATATTCAAGGTGGTGCTGCACCAGTGCAGAGCAGAGAGGGACAATCCCTTCCCTCCCTTGACCAGCTGGCAATGCTGTGCCTGATGTCATGCTGGCAAAAGGAATTTTTTAGGAGGAAGTGGATGGAGAAAAATTAGGTGACTTTTACAATTTTTTCAAAAATTAGCATGACTAATCTAATTAATGTGTACATTAATCCCACTTTAAATGCACTAAAATTACTATTAATACCTCTTATTATGGTAAATATATTTAAAAACTCACATTATACACCTGTGTTTATGAGTCGACTTACCATCTATGGGCTTTAATATCATGCTTAAACTTTTTAATTATTACTATCAGTGTAACACTTAGGCAATGAAACAGTAATAGACTTCTAGCAATGGATCTTAAACCCTTAATTAGCTGTAGTGCAGAAAAAAAAAGAAGTCATAAAGTTTTGAGAGATCAAGTACTAAAACAAGTTAGTGTTAGTCAAAGTAGCCCTCATTTGTTTTTGGAATACAGGATCAAACACTTAAGAAAGATCCACGGAGTCTGGTATTTTATCTGCAATGCAATCTAGGATTATACTTTAAAGAAAGCAAAAGAATCCCTTATTGAACAATTATGAAGTAGTTTGCCTTTTGGGAAGGTTTTTTCTTCTTTCAGTTGAAGTTTGCTTGTTCCATAAAATATGAGGCTTATGTCTCTTCAGAAAAAGTGATTAATCTTACCTAATGCAACTACGGTTGTTTTCACTATCTATATAAGTGTCTAATCCTTTAAAAGCCTAAGCCTTTGACCTCAGTGTATCTAATTAAAGAAATTATACAGATTGCATGAGAAGTGAAAGCCATAGGTCAAAAAAGGCCATCTGAAAGGAGTAGAGTAAATGAGGGCTATATAGTTGCATAATATTGCAAGTCCATAAATGCACCATGTAAAATTCCTCATTCTTACAGATAAAAATTTGTCATTTTTTCTCTTTTTTCTTAACTCAGCAATATTCCTTTTTCCTGCCCTCCTTGTTCTCTTTCTTCTTTCCATTCTACCAGTATTGCTACAAAGAAAGCCACTTTCAGTTGCTCAGTCCACTGCACAATCCTACCATACTAAAACTCTTTTTCCAAACACCTAAAAAGAGGGCTTATACGACAGATTTTAAGGTGCTTTGCAAGGTCTCAAGACCAAAGCCAGTTAAAGGCTTAAAGGAAAAAGCCAACACAAACAAGATAGTGAATCTAGATGATCCAGGTCTTTGGCAGACACAGGAACTGGAAAAAGAAGACAGAAGATATAAGGCATTAGCTTTTGTCTCCTGACTCTGAAAATGGCAATGAGCTAAACCTTGAGATGCTCTAAACTGTTGTGGGTTTAATTAGCCTTCCATATAAGGACAAAGATCTGGTCCTGAGATCCTGCCTGCTATTGCATCAGCTTGCTTATGTATGAAATCTCAGTAGCATGGTGGAATTAAGAATACATGGTAGCTCAGGTCATAGCGTCCTTTTCTTTTTGGAATAAAGTTTTTTTAGCCTCCATGTAGTTTATAACTCATTATAGGTTGTGAAGCTGGGAGGCAGAGGGCCCTGAAGCTCTACAATGGGGTGATTTTCTAAGGCCTTCTTTAAAACTGAGGGGATGATTTTGCAGCCACACATGGTATCTGTGGCATCACACCAGAATGACGTCCACAGAAGTGTCTATTGAAAGCCATTACACACAGAATGAGATCATTGAACAATTATTTCAGCTACATGGGGATATAGAGCCCTGGAGGGTACAGATCTGTAAACACAGAATAAGTGTTAAAATTCAGTGACTCTCTGTGCAACCTACTTACTCTTGCTTCTTTCTTTATAGAAATGTTTTATCTTTCCCACTTGGGATTAACAAGAGTTAATACTTAGAATTTAAATTTGTCCCTGCAAGGTAATTAGTATAATCTGTTATGTACAAACATCCCACTGGCAAATCTTTGACTTTACTCTTGTCCCATGGTATCAAATCAAGTAGTCTGTCATTGTGCTTACCAAATGCATGGATGGACAAATATGGATTTTTCATTGTGGATTTTATTGGCTCTTAAATAATACCTCAGTGTTCCTAAACAAAGAAACGATGGTAACAGTCGAGCCTGAATGCCGAAGGGCTGGAGTGGAGGCAGGAGCCTTTCTATCCAATCTCATGTCAGAGGGACTCAGAGGTCTGGGCTTCAGCTTTAGTTTTCAATTAAAATAAGATTTTAAAAGTCTTTATTTA
>VZTT01024929.1:0-11728 GCA_013400855.1 Buphagus erythrorhynchus | reverse complement strand
GACAGGGACAGGGACCAGGGCAGAGGGCAGGCAGCTGCTCTCCCTGAACCTGAGAGTGCAGCTGCCTCCTCCAGGGCTGGGACAATGTTCGGTCACAAACTCTTATTGTCACTGCAGTTTCCTGCTGACTCTGCAGGCTGGGATGGATGTGGGCAGGGAAATGCTGTCAGTCTGTTCCCTGCCATCCCATCAGGCTGTCAGCTGCCTTCCAGCTGCACTCCCTGTCCAGGAGGAGTTCACATGAGAAGGAAATGCAGCTTAACCAGCTCTGAGAGCCTCAACTGCAGCCAGGGCTCGTGGATAACGGGGGGTTGTTTGTAAAAATGAACAGGTTTGGTCTCAAAGTCCTTGAAAGAGGACAACAGCAAAGCCTCACAGAGACCCCAAACACACTAAAAGCTGCCTGGGAATTTTTAACTCTGAGGTTTTGGGTTGGAAATCACAGGAGTGCAACAGCATTGATTACATCTTACCAGGAATAATCCTCGAGCTTAGGGGAAATCTGCAGTCAATGAAGAGAGAGTCTGATTCCTGGAAAAAGCCAACACTCAGTGAGACAGGGCTGCTCCTGAGTCACCAGGCATCAGAAGAGGGATAAAATCAATGTTGTGGCTCTGGCTGAGGTGGGAAGGGACCTGTGTGTCCCACAGCCCCAGCAGGTGCATCACAAGTGAGTCTGCTCATAAGAAAGGACAGAAAAAAGGCAAAAAAAACACCCCTCACTTTGCAGTCATGACAAGCAGGGAGCTTTCTAAAGGCTTTAGGAATATAATGGGATGAAAAAACTCCTCATTCTTCACCTCACTTCATTATGAGCCTCATTTCTTGGTGTCACATTTTCCTTGGCATTTCCCAAGAGTGTTTTTTTTGTGAGAAGACAAAGTTCAGTTTTGCTGGGAGTTGGATTTTAGGGAGAGACAAGCCTGGTTTTTCTGGTTTATGGGGTAATTTATATCCCAGACACTGCAGCACACGCACAGAGCAAATGTGCTGATGCTCACCTTGCACAGGGAAGAGTGAGGGCAGATTTCAGTGCCTGTTCCAGGCACCCAGGAATACTTTGGAGGACAGCTGTCCTCCAGGGAGAGCTGCTATAAAACAGCTTCCAGAGGGCCTAACTTTGCTGCAGCTCAGCAATTCCTGATCAAATTGCAGCCTCCAGGCACTGGGGGAGCCAGGGCTGCTCCAGCTCATGCATCATCCCCACAGTAATGAGATCTCAGGGCTGGAAATGTGGCCATGGCCCAGGCAATGGGGACAGAAGGGCTGGCCCTGGACCCAGGGGGCCAATAAAGAAGGGGAGCAGTGTGCCTTGCAGGATGCTGGCAAGATGGAATTTATTTATTTCCCTGCTGGCACCCCCCATGCCAGCTCCTGCTGCAGAGAAGTCCCTGAATCCTCCCCACACCAGCAAGGAATGGCTGGGGACAAGTCCTGATGGGGCAGCACTGAGGGTTCCCTGGGGATGCACATGAGGGGGTTCCTGAGCATCCCAGTCACTGCCACGGAGCCTCTGCTCCCAGGGAACAAGGGACACGGCCTCCAGCTGCACCAGGGGGGCTCAGCTTGCACATCAGGAGGAATTTCCTCCTGGAAAGGGCTGTGAGGCACTGGAAGTGCCCAGGGAGGTTTGGAGTCCCCATCCCTGGAGGTGTCCAGGCACTCAGTGAAAGGAGGAAAGTGCAGACTCAGCTGCCTCCTTTGCCACCTTTCCCCACAGAGGATGGGGAGCTGGAAGCCCAGGAGAAGTTAAAGTGATGGAAGTCATGTCCAAGAAAAACAGTGTGGGATGGAAAACCAAAAACCAGCTGGAGGCAACTGGGGACACTGGGGGTGTGTTTGGTGTCCCCAGGCTGGGTGGGAGCACCTGCCTGAGGAGCCCCTGGAGCAGCCTCAGTGGGCAGAGAGTGAGAGCCAAATCCTACAGCAGGGGAAATCCAAACCTCACCAAAACGCAGTGGAATGAGCAACAGGAGTTGTAGGTGTAGAAGAAGAGATTATAGTCGACCTGGTAAATCCCAGTTGTACTAATTACCAAAGAATAGCCTTGCCCTTAACGGGTCACAACTGTGACTGATAAAGACCAGTGTGATAAAAGGGGTGAGGTGGCTGGTCCAGGGGGGTCCAGGAGGAACAGGACCTGGAGGAGGTAGAGGAGCCCTGAGGAAGAAGGAATGATCCAGAGAGAATGAAACAAGGAAGAGTTGCTGCAGAAAAGATATGAGGTTAGTCAGGGTCTGAGGGAGTCAGGGCTGCTGTTGTACCCTGCAGTCACAGCTGAGCTAGCTGAAAGCTGTGTTCAGACTCTGCAAACCAACACTAGTCACAGTCCAGCAGGAAACAGCCAGCAGCCAGAGATGCAGTGGGACCCTACAGGAGGAGCTTGCTCTAGCAGAGTCAGGATGGCTAAGCTGTAAAAAAGAACAAACCAGGACCCTGTTCACATTGTCGAATGAGAATTTGTGTCTTGGCTCATTTCTACTCCTAACAAGAGCTCTGCTGCAGCAATGGGTGAGTCCTGTTGAGGAGGAGGAGCAGAGTCAGACCAAAGCTGAGCATGGCAGGAGCTCCCTCAGGGTTTCTGAAAGCCACTGGTAAAGGGCACAAAGAAAGCAAACTTTGCCAAGTCCATGAACCTGCCCAGCTCCTTGTCCTTGCTCCCCAGAGCCCAGCAGCCACAGGGATGCTGTTCCTGCTCTCCACATCTGGATTTCACCATGCAGGCCCCTGGACAGGCTCTGACCATGGCCCAGGGTTAAACCAGCCCCTGGCAAATCCCAACCACTGCCTGCCAGAGGCACCAATCCTGTGAACATCAGTAAAAAGTTGACACCTGCCAGAGTTTTTAGTGCCATCAAGGCATGGCTGAGCCCTGAAATGGATTTCTTCACCCACCATGACTCTCACATGGTTCTTGCACCACCAGAGCCATCACATTTCCCAGCAAAGATGATCAGAGTCTTCCCAGCATAAAAATCAACTTGTCAGGGATAACAGGAGAACCAGCTGGGGTGAAAATATCAGTCTTTTCTCCCTGCTCTCCCTGTCCCATCTGCCAGCAGATGACAGGGATGACAAATCCTTTGCTCTCAGGAGGGAAGTGAGCTGGGAGCCTCCTGTCCCTTCCCAAGGAGGGACAGCCACACCCCAGCAACTCCTGCTCAGAAACAATCCAGACACTGCTCCATCTCCGTGGAGAAGGCTGGGATGAAAAGCATTTTACCAGTTTAGAAAAGGAGAGCAGAGCTTCAGCTGAAGCACCCTCAAGCACCCACGGTAAATCCTGAGCTGACAGCTCAAATGCCAAACCTCGGAGCTGAACTCACACTTGTGCCGATTCCTGCTCTTAAAATAAATGCAGGCACTGATTGGATATTGTTCAGGAGGGGAAATATTTCTTCCAACCACACCACAATCATTCTGAAGAGCAAAATCTCCTCTAACAGGAGTACAGGTACAAATAAACAGATGGAGGTTGTGTATTCCTGGTATATCAGTATTTCTAAGAGCTTTTCCAAGGTCAGTCCTACCCTACTCTTATTTCCCTCCAAATTAACTTGAATTTTATTTGGAAACATCCTTAAGTCCCAATTTCTAACTGGATGTTGGTGTCTGACAGATAAAATACTTATAAAATACTGGTCCTAAGTTTATATCGCTGGCAAGTTTGGGTTGTGGGGTTTTTTGTTTGATTGTTTCAACCTCTTTTGATGGTTCGGTTTTTTTGTTGTTGTTTTTTTTTTTNTTTTTTTTTTTTTTTTTTTTTTTTTAATGTTTGCTGAACTACAGGAGTCTCCAAGGACCTGCAAGGCATCAGCAGGCCTGGTGTAACTGCTCCATGCTCCTTTTGCCTGGAGATGAGGAGGGAGAGCTGATCCATCCTCACACAGCCCCATCCCACAGATCAGTGCCACATGCAACTCCCATGGCTGATAAATAAAATTTCTCCAGGTTTTTGTGATTTCCCTGTTGCTTTTTCCACATCTTGCTCTAACTCCAACATTTCTTTCCCTGATAGGTGAGCACAGAGTTTCATTTCCTGCTAGAGGGAGTGCAGTTCTGGGGTCCCAGCACAGGAAGGACATGGAGCAAGTCCTGAGGAAGCCACAGAGCTGCTCCCAGTTCTAGGACACTTCTGGAGCCAGGCTGGGAGAGCTGGGGGTGCTCACCTGGAGAGGAGAAGGCTCCAGGAGAGCTCAGAGCCCCTTCCAGGGCATAAAGGGGCTGCAGGAGATCTGGAGAGGGACTGGGGACAAGGGATGGAGGGACAGGACACAGGGAATGGCTTCCCACTGCCAGGGGGCAGGATTAAATGGGATATTGGGAAGGAATTGTTCCCTGTGAGGGTGGGCAGGCCCTGGCACAGGGTGCCCAGAGCTGCTGTGGCTGCCCCTGGATCCCTGGCAGTGCCCAAGGCCAGGTTGGACATTGGGGCTTGGAGCAGCCTGGGACAGTGGAAGGTGTCCCTGCCATGGCAGGGGTGGGATCAGATGATCCTCAAGGTCCTTTCCAATCCCAACCATTCCAATGTTCTGTGATTCCCCCCTGCCAACAGCCCCACTTGAGCATCCCCTCCACTGGCTCTGCTCCATCTCCATCTGACTGATTTTGGGAAGGTCTCAGCTCCTCAGGGATGTCAGAGTGGCTGTTTGAACAGTACACAGTCCCCAGAGAATGAAACCCCTGGGAATTCTACCCCAAAGCCTTCAGCTCACCCAGGGCACATTTCCCCCCTCCCTGCAGCCAGGTGTGCCCCCACCCACAAACAGACCTGGGAGGCACCTGCAGGAAACTCTGTGCTCCTCCAGGGCCATTCCTGAGATCTGAACTGATTTATTCCCAGAAAAAGCCCTTCCCTGCAGCATGACTCATTCCATGGCTAATTCAGCTTTTTCTCCTTGTGGGGAAAAAGCCCACAAGGACCTGGATTCATTCCTGACTCCTGTGAATCCTGAAAGCCTAATAAATTTATCAGGAAAAAAAATACAGAATTTTCATCCTCCTGGTGCCCAAACAATGCATCACCCCCAGCTCCTGGATCCCACACACTCCACATCCTCCACCCCTGGCCGTGCCAGGAGAGCTGGCAGTCCCAGAACATTCACACCAGGCACTGGTGGACTGGCAGCTTAAGGAGGGATTTGAGGTGCAGGCTGTTGTCAGCTCCCTCTGCCTGCTCCCAGACTGTAATTCATTGAGCAGAAGCACTGAGAGGGAGGCAGTGATCAAAATCCCAGCAAACCCCATTTCCACAGACGCATGGCCAAGGCAAAGTGGGACATTATAAACACAAATTCCACCCCAACCTGAGATGCTTTTTCCATTTTGGTGACAGGCACTAATTATTTTTTAGATGTAAGTTCCATGCAAGCACAAACTCAGCCAAACCTCCATCCTACAATGAAATCTGAGTGCCCCCAGTCTTAGGCTGCAATACAGGATGTGACCAGCAGTGTGGATTCTATCATCATCTGTTAAACCAGGCTGGGCAGTGTTCTTTAGCTTTCCCACAACCCATCCTGCCTCCAGGAGATATCTCCTGTTAATGGGCCATGGAGTCCCACTGCATGGCTGATAAAATTCCATCATCCCATTGGGAGATGCTCCACCCAGGGGGAGGAGCCAAGCATTTCCTACCTGGATAAAAACTGAGATCTGGAACACTAAGGCAGCCTTTTTCCACTCGTTTCCAGAGGACAAGAGCTACCAGACCTGTCTACAGCATCACTCCTTCAACAAGACCCCTTCATCTGGACTGCTACCAACACCCTGACTGACAGGGTGTCAGGTTGTATTCTGACTCTGGCAGAATTTGTTCTCTGTAATACTGTATTTTTATATTAATTTTCCTAGTGAAGAACTGCTATTCCTATTCCCATATCTTTGCCTAAGAGCCCCTGAATTTCAAAATTTATAGTAATTTAGAGGGAGGGGGTTCACATGCTCCATTTTAAAAAGAGGCTCCTGCCTTTCTTGGCAGATGCCTGTCTTTCAAACCAAGACACCCCCATTACACTCTCACCCACCACTCTCCATGACAATTCCATGTAAAGCTACATGGAGTCTGTTCCCAGTGAGGCTGGAAAGGCCAGTCTGTGCTTGCAATGTATTTACTTTTATAAAAACAGAGGACAAAAAAAAAAATCAAAGCCTTATTCTCCCATCTGGCAGCTCTGCCATCCTCCCTCTGCTCCCACCCACAGGGAATTCTCTGCTCCCAGGGGATCCAGCCCTCACCTCAGGCCCCACAGATGCTGAAAGCTGCTTGCTCTGAACACCCTCACTGTTTGTTTCTTAACAGAAAGATACAACATCATTTTATGGAAAATGCATGCAGGAAGAGAAAGATTTGATTCTCTGGATGCAGAGTCAGGCTCCTGTGTGGAACTTAAACACACCTTTTTGACAGTTTTCTTTTATTCTTTTGCCTGACCCTCTCAATATTTCAGCATGGGAATAATCACACTCATAGCAACAAAACAGGCTCCTCCATGGCTGGAGATGTGTGCCATTGAAATGTCACTAAATCTCTCCTGAGGGTTTCTGAAATGGAGGGGACAGAGCTGGGGTACCCCCGGGAGGATCGATGTCCCTGCCACGGCAGGGGGGTCACTTTAGTCCTGAACTGCAACAGGAGGAGGCTCTGATTGCTAAAATCCCCTCTAACAACAATATGGCCTGGTTTTACCCTTTTATTTTCAAAGCTCCACATGGAGCACTCAGGAAAGGCTGAGAAAATGGGGATTGTTCAGCCTGGAGAAGGGAAGCTTTGGAGTGATCTCACTGTGGCTTTACAGGACCTGAAGGAGCCACAGGAAAGATGGAGAGGGGCTTTGGACAAGGGATGGAGGGACAGGACACAGGGAATGGCTTCCACTGCCAGAGGGCAGGGATGGATGGGATATTGGGCAGGAATTGTTCCTGTGAGGGTGGGCAGGCCCTGGCACAGGGTGCCCAGAGCAGCTGTGGCTGCCCTGGATCCCTGGCAGTGCCCAAGGCCAGGTTGGACACTGGGGCTTGGAGTAGCCTGGGACAGTGGAAGGTGTCCCTGCCATGGCAGGGTGCTGGAATGAGATGGTTTTTAACATCCCTCCCAACCCAACCATTCCATGATTCCCATGCCACGGGAATGCCACTGCACGTGCTCCATGCACAAAAATCCTCTGGCTTGGCAGCACCAGTGATTTGCCTTGTTGGATTCAGAGGACAAATCTCGGGGAAAAAAGTCTGGGATATTAAGAGGAGATGCCATGCTTTTCTTCTGGAAATACTTTTAAGGCTCCAATCCGACCCTCAGCCAAGTTAACAGCAGCAGAAAAGCAGCTCGAGTCAGTGGTTAAACCTCAAAGGGATCCCTGAATTGTGCTTGACTTAATGAATCCAATAATCAATTCCTACTGCACAAATAAGGTGTGGGATGGACCAGCTAATAAGCATTCTCAGTTAATTGCTTTCTTCAAGTGACAATTTGTACAAATGATACCATCAAAGTAGTAATAATATCCCTATTGATTAAATTAATCTCGAAAAGACAACTCCAATAACTTTAATTAGCAATGCATGACACAAGCACAAAATACTCTGAAAACAACCTTGCAGCCCATCCCAGACTTTGAAAGCATGGCAGCAGCCATGGCACAGACTTTGGCATCTTTATTCCAACAGATACACACAATTTTATGGAGCATCTTTAGGGAATGCCTGTGACTAACCATGAAAAGCCATTAAGCCTCCCTGCAGAGCACAAGCCAGGCTCAGAGCACAGGCAGCCTCCCTACTTAGTCACACTCCCTGAAACCCAGGGCCACAAACAGCTCCAAAAGAAATGAAAACTCTCCAGCAGGAGGAGCAGGGATGGGGAACAAAGTCTCTGTGCCAAAATTCCCACTTGGAGCTGCTAGGGACCTGCAGCAGCAGCAGCAGCACTTTCAAGCCATGAGAACTGGGCAGCAGGCTGATGAAATCAGAGCAGAAATTCCTCCAGAACAGGAAAGGATTAGAGAGCTGGCCCAAAGCTTGTTCAGAGAGAGCAGGAGTTGAGCTGGAGGAGGAGACACAGGAGAAAAGGACACATCCCCAGGATGGGAGCCTTGAGCCATGGAATTGAGGAATCCCAGAGCACACACACAGGAGCCCAGAGCCACCCTGAGAATGGCACCAACAGGGCTGGATTTTTAGGGGCTTTTAGGGGGGTTTAAGAAGCTCCTGCAGGACTTTTCTCATTTTGCTCCCTGAACTCAGCAGCTGAAAGAAACATAAGGCCCAGATATTTCCCCCCAACAGGCACAGTACAGCTCATTTTACAGCACTCACCATGAAATTCTTTAGGCTGGAAGGTTTATCTGAGATCCTTGAGTTCAGCCATGCCCCTAGCACTGTCAAGGCCACCAGTGCCACCAGCACCATGTCCCCAAGTGCCACATCCCCACTGTTAAACCCCTGAGGCATGGGGACTCCCCCACCCTGAAGCACATTAATAAAACAGGGCTTTTGTACAGGGCTTTGGCCTTTACAGGTTAGTCCAGCCCAACCTTCTCAAGTCTTTATTTCAATCTGTTATTCAGATTCCTCAATTTAATTTCCTATAACAGGGTTAGTTTGTGCTTTTCCTGAAACACTGCAAATTTTCCATGTCCTTACTGTAGCCTCAATTGATTTATGGATTTATTATTTCATTTTTGTTTCTTGGGCAGTTCTGGCTTTAGATTTTTCAGATATTTTAGTGCCAAAACTGCTGCCAGGATTTGGGGTGAGGCTGTACCAGTGCAGAGCAGAGAGGGACAGTCACATCCATAAAGCATTTAAAAGTGTCCCAGGATTCTCAAAACGATGATGGAATTTACACCATCATCAAAAAGAAACACTTTCTGCATTTATTTACATCCAGGAATCACTGAAAACACCAAGGAACCCCCAAGTTACTTTTGGGACTCCAAACAGCCCCTTCTCAGGCAAAACAGCAAAATACCCACAAAAGACTTTTGGAGCTCAAGAATCTTTAAAATTCTACTTTCTGTGCAGCCTTACAAGGCAGATTTCTAAGTATTTTGACTCTCACAGCCACCAGGAATTTAAAAACCTTGACCAGAACACACAGCATGAGTGTGAAAATGTATAGCTTAGAAACTCAAGCTTGGGAAAGTCACATTGGGAAGAGAAGGGTTGTTTTGTTTGTTTTGTTTTGTTTTGTTTTTTTCCCAAAAGGATGTTTATTGGCCTTTCTAAAAAATTCAGCACATGAAAAAGGAGAGCTCACCACTTTCTCTGAGACATCCCTCTGATTTTTCCAGTTAAGAAGCCAATCTTCAATGACATCCCCCCAAACCAGGCAGATAAGCTGATTAATTGTGAGAAGAGCAGGTCCACAATGAGACCAAAAATCCCAAATCCAAACAGACCAGGAGAGCCAGGAGAGAAGCTGGGTTTGGAGAAGGATCTCTGCAGCCCCTCTGCAGGATGAGCAGTAATTACTTCACAAGGAGAGGAGCTCTGTGGCACATTGAAAGCCTTTAATTTCCACTCCCTTGTTTAAGTGAGATTATTGCTCCCCATAGCCAACAACAATAGATTTCCTAAATTTCCTGTGCGTTGCCAAAAAGCAAATATCCTCTGGTAAATCTCAGAGCTGAACAATGATTTTTCATTTTTACAACAGCACAATCAATGCAATTTTCCAGTTAGAAGTCTCCAGCCTCCCCCCATCAGCTCGTTAATGCACAAGTGTCATACTCCCAACCATGCCTGGGAGAATCTCCACAGACTCTGCCATCCCAGGTTACCCTGAACATGGAATTCATCACTTATGAATCACTTCAGTGTGTGTAAACACTTGAATCACTAAGCCAGATCTTATATTGTACACAGTAATCAAGGGATGTTGTCAGGGGGGAGGCACTGAGGCAGCTCTGAAATCCTGGCTTGTAGAGTTCCACTGTTCAAAGCAGGTTTTTTGCTTGTGAACACGTTTTATTTGCAAATGCTAAATGCCTGGGAAATATTTGCAGGAGTTGTGTCTTCTTGAGACACTCACAGGAGTCCCAGCACCCTCAAACACTGTTCATCCAACTGTACTTTTTCTGGTATTTAAGATCCCTGTAGCTTCCAGCAACACTGATAACACAGCCAGGTTCAAGCTGGAAATGCCATTTCATTTCAGCAGCTTTTTGCATCAGATCACACAGATTGGAATGCAAGGGAAAAAAATTAAACTCATCCCTGAAACCAAGTCATTTTTCTCCCTTAAAGTGAAATTAAAATGCTGTGAATGCCATCACCTCCCAGCTCCCCTGAAGGATTCCAGTAATTCAGGCCAACTCAGTGGAAGCTCTGGGCTCCTGAGAACACTGAGGTGACATTTTGCTGCCCAGGTGGCACAAACCTTGATGCCCAGCTCGATGTTCTCCCCTCCATACACGTCCATGCCAGGGTCCAGCAGCCCAATCTCCCCAAAGAATTTCCTATTGACCACGAAGGAGCAGCCAATCATGGCAGGGGTCCTGCAAGGGAGAGATCACAGGAGTCACATTAGGGACAGGCAGGGATCCACAGGAATCACATTTAGGGATAGGCAGAAACCCACAGGAATCACACTTAGGGATAGGCAGAAACCCACAGGAACCCACAATTAGGGACAGGCAGGGATCCACAGGAATCACACTTAGGGACAGGCAGAAACCCACAGGAATCACATT
The DNA here is from genome assembly GCA_013400855.1 of Buphagus erythrorhynchus. Classification (NCBI taxonomy): domain Eukaryota; kingdom Metazoa; phylum Chordata; class Aves; order Passeriformes; family Sturnidae; genus Buphagus; species Buphagus erythrorhynchus. The sequence continues at coordinate 1,037 of VZTT01024929.1, read as the reverse complement.
TAGGGACAGGCAGAATCCCACAGCAATCACATTAGGGACAGCAGAAACCCACAGGAATCCACAATTAGGGACAGGCAGGGATCCACAGGAATGCACACTTAGGGACAAGCAGAAATTTTGTTTTATCACTATAATGAATAGTCCAAAATCCAACTTCATTTCAGTCTGTACAGACTAGAGAAAGGTTTTCCTGGAGTTAAATTAAGGAGGAGCTCTCAGGCTGTGCTTTGATGGAAATACCTCGGGGTGTCTGTGGGCAAGGGCACAACCTCTGCCCAGAAATGAAGGAAATACAGTAATGGCCTTTCTCTTCTCTTGGCTCCAGCATGTCTGGAACAGTGTAGACTTTAGGATGGGTATTTTTATGGAATTCCAGAAAAGAGCGTTTCCAGTTGGAATCACAAAAGAACCATCGCCACCAGCAACAAGCTCACTGCAAATTTGTAGAAGCAAATCCTTTAAAAACTGTTTGCAGAAGCATCTGTGGGGTCATTTCCCAGCTCCCCCAGTATCAGCAGGGCTCTGGGTTAGGGATCAAGCTGTCACATCCATCCTGCACCTCGTGCCCTCCAGCTCAGAGCTCTCAGCTCACACTGCAGGAGCAGCCAGGAACAGGGGCTGGGCAGGGAAATAACACACAAAACTGGGAGAATCAGTGGAATAGCACAAGGAGGGAGGAAAAAAACAGTGCCAGGGGTTAACTTGTCATAATTGTGCAATTTCAAGGACATTATAGATGGTTGTGTTTACTAATGACCCTCATTACTCACAAAGCCCCGGACCAGCTCTCCAGCTGCTCCAGCTGCCCTGAGATGAGGATGCAGTTCTGATTCACACACTCTGAGATCACATTTCAGGGGAGTTTTTGAGTGCTTGGCCCTTCTGACCCTCTCCATAAAATTGCACTTTGCCCAGAGCCCAGCACTGAACAATCCTGAGTGGTTCTGCTCGGGGACACTCAGCTGCTGCTGTCATGGTGTGTGCAGAGTTTGCCCCTGGGATATTCCCTGTGCTGAAACAGAAATAGAAATAGAAAT
>VZTT01024926.1:35819-79376 GCA_013400855.1 Buphagus erythrorhynchus | reverse complement strand
TACCTACCTACCTACCACAAAAGAAATCAATCACTGAGGAGATTTCAGTTTTTTTCAAAGAAAACATTTTCCATACTAGATAAGAATATAGATTTATGGGGTGTTCTTTTTAATAAAATATTAAAATATTCTTGGTAACAGAACAAAATTACTGGAGAAATAACTCCTGTTTCTCAAAGGATCTGCCCAGAAAGGATTATCTCCAGTCATTCCTTTCCCTTTATTATCAATGCTAAAATCCTGCCAGACTGAAGGCAGAGGACACAGCATTTTATATCTTATGTGATGATATTGCCTATTTTGTACTATGTCACTGCAAGGCCAAGCTTTCCTGTTTCTCCAGTTCTGTACTTTTGTGCAGTTGCCTCCCAACACCCAGTCACTCCATTTCCTGGGGTAATTGTGAAGGTATTTGGATCCATAAATCCCATGTGGAGCTGGGAGTGGCTAAAAAGCTGCGAATTTGACTCGAGGTTAAACATCCCAAGCCTGACTTTGCAGTGCTGGGCCCCAAAAAGAGATTGTGAAGAGAAGCAGGCTCCCCACCCCTCCCAGCCTGGCATTGAGGCTTTGATCTCTTCTTTTCAGTCAGTAAAAGTCACAATCCAGAATCACTTAGAATTAAAGGCCAGGTGAGACATCAGAGATACTCCTACACTGACTCTGCTCCCTGGCAGCCTAAAAATCCTCTCATCCTACAGGAGACAAACCCCTGGATTTGTTATATCTCCAGATTTTAATCCACCCAGAGTGATTTGCACTCAGAGTACAGCATATAATCATTTCCATCAACTACCAAGGGTTGTTGGAAGGTGCAAACAGAGAGCTTAGCAAGACAAATACTTAGAAGCTTTATCAGATTGATAAAATCATCAGGGATAAGCACAGCCTGACTCGGAAGGTTTCTTGTGGTGTCATGATAGGGATGTCCCTCAGTGTGTAGCTGAGGAAATGGGGAATTGAATTGGGAGAAATGTAAATCAGTTACATCTTTTTAATTACAGAAATTAGTAAAGACAGGCACTTCTGCTCATGTCTGATTTTAAGAAGTGTCTGAGATACCACAGTCACAGGCAGACAGTTTGTCTACAGCTCAAAATACCTGTAAAAAACCCTAGAATTGTGCTTTGGTTTCTTATAATGGTAAAAAAAAACGGCAGGAGAACAGATCTGTTTTTCCTGTTGATTAAAACAAGAAGTAGGATGATCACACAACCAAAGGTATTCAGCTCAGTGGAAATCATGTTTAAATTTCTAGCAACCCTGCCAAATATTTTGGCAATTTGATAATATAATTGAGCCATTATAAGAAGAAAGATTTCTGGGTTCACATGGTTCACAAACTGGGTTGATTTATTTGTTTTTGTTGAATTAGGCCTAAAGTAATTGAAAAGTAACAGCAGCTGTTACAAAGGTCAAATTCCCCAATACTCAAAAAAATATTCAACAACCTCTGTCCTTATTTTATTGCTTTGTAAAGGTGTTCAATTAATCAGTAATGTGATTTAAATACAGTCCTAAAAAGCATCTCTTGACTTTCTTCCTCCAGGAAGACATAGAAATACCCATCCCAAAGTATTTTGTTAAAGAAAACCTGAGAATGCTGCAGGAGAGGGAGCAATACCTACATGAGATTTTGCTGAATGCTGGTTTGCTAGAACAGGTAAATGTACCCCATAGCTACATATCATATTTGATATGTTTAGTTTACAGCCACGTGTGTCTGAACACGAGACACTGAAGTGAGAAGTGCTTTTACAGCAGTGAGGAAGTAAAAATGTATTTACAGATAAGGCACAAGCAGAAAGAAACCTTAGATTTCCCTGTCAAACAATATAGAGTCACATCTCAAGTCTGGGTAAGACTGAAATGATTCTACTCTGCTTGCTGTGTGTGTAAGTGTCAGAAAGAGCAGCACTTTGGCCAAGTCAATGCTTTATTTGTCTAACTAACCCTCATCATGCAATTAGTCCAACTGAAACCAAGCTGTCCTGGCCCAGGATTCCTCACTGGAGCGGGCAGAACTCGAAATTCAGGTCAGCACAACTGTTGGCATTCACTTGTTTATAACCTCTGAACAATGAGTGCAGTTTCCTCCATGCAGCTACAGAGCTGCAGCTGCTGGGAGGAGCAGAAAACTGAGTTTTGGCAGAGCAGAAGTCATTACAGACAAGTACATGAGCACTGCAGTGAAGGCTGCTCTGGATTTGATATACTTTTGACCTTTTGGGAGTGGCATGTTGACCCCTGAAGTAAACAGGGCCTACATGCCTGGGTAACTTGGATTCGTGGATGTTGTAGCCATAAGAGACAGTGCTGATGGCCCACTTAGTCACACTGCTGCCCTGAATTCCCCAGCAGTGATTGTGCCTGTTGATCCCACAAAATAACAGAGGGAAAGTCCCCAGAGATGGAAGCAGCCCCAGGCAGACTGCAGAGACAGAGCACAGGCTTCCCTGCTAGAGGCTTTGCTGGGCAGCTGCAGTGCTGCCCTGTTCCTCCACAGGACAGCTCTGGGTGAGTTCTCTGCTCTTCCTCTCCCCTGACTTGCTCTGGGGAGATCCTGTTTCAGCACAGTTTGTCCTGGAGCCTTCTTGCTTCTCAGAGTTCTGTTCTTGCCCCTTTGCAGCGTGGCATCCATTAGGGATGAGGTTGTCCAGTGAGCAGCCAGCTCAGCCAGAGCACCAGGCTCTGGCAGGGTCCAGCTGTCCCAGCCAGGCTGCTGCAGGCAGCCAGAGGAGTCAATAAACAGCAATAAAATAACCTCACCCAGTGTAAAGCCAGTGTCCTGTGCTGCACTTCCAATTCACTCACCACCGGGATTGCTGCAGGGTTGTCAGCACTTCTGCACCTCGTCCCCTCAGGAAATCCTGGCTGCTGTGTAACCAACTGGAATTCTCCAGTGTCCGTGGCAGTGCTGTTAGGAGCACTCCAACATAAATCAAAAGCAGAGGAGTTCATCTCAGGAATCTGCTCTGCACATCATTTGTGTGATTCTGTTCAGGAAATCTATTCTATGTAATTCAGTCCTAGAAAGCCCTGCTGAAAGCAAGTGCCACACAACATAAATATAATAATTAAATATGAGCTGCCTCTAGTTGGGAGATGAACATCAACAAAGGACACTAATTCAGCTTTTCCATGGGGAGCATGAGGTTTCTCAGGAGTGAGAAGGGGGAGTCCCTTCTGTTCTGATCCATTTTTCCCCTCCGACTCAGAGCAGCCTCTCCTTCCATCTTCATCAAAAGAACTGCAATCCCAGCAGCACATCCCGAAACCCTCCCTTCAGAAAGGGAAAGGAAAACATTCCACAGCCTAAGAAATTCTCCTTTTAGAGGGACAAAGCCCCATGGCTGTGTCTTTTTGCTCAAATGGATCAAGTTCAGCAGGACTGCATGAGCCATGCAGCTTCCCAGCAAAGCAGGTTTTCCTCATCACATATCAACAGGATTCTCTGCTCTTTGTTTCCTGAGATATAATTTTCTGACTGAGGCAGGCAATTAACAAAACATAACTTTCCTTTGCTCATTCCTTTTTTTGGCTGTGCTGTTGAAGGAACCTGTCATGGCCATGACACTTGAAGAAGGCATTAAAGTGATCCAGGTGGCAGAACGGGCTCGCCAGGGCCGCGCTCGAGCAGCATTCATGAGGAGAATTTACCTTGAAGAGAAAAGACAAAGTAAAAAACAGGAGGAAGGGACGGGTAAAAATCCAGATGATGCTGCCACTTGTATTCAAAAGGTGAGTTTCTTGTGCAGCAACAGTTCTGGCAAAGCCAAATGACAATGTTTTGGTCAGGAGAGCAGCTGTAGATGGAAACACAGCTCACAGGATGGGAAGCTTTCTGAAATGGTCCTTTTAAGGGTGTCCAGCAAAGTGAAATACATCATTTAAAACCATTTAAAAAATGAGACAGGACCCTAGATGTAAGATCAGTGGAGCCAATCCTGCACTGGCAATGCAGGATGACTTTGTAACTTACACGTTGTTTTTCCATTCTGATTTTTATGACCTCAGTTGCTCTTTCTGGCCTCCCCTTGGAATTCAGTGCATCTCTGAATTCATGCCTTTTTGTGTGATCTCCAGGGGAAGAGTTCATTCCATATCTAGAAAAAAGGACGGAGGGAGGTCAGTGCTGAGTTTCACAAAGAGTTCTTGCACATGAATAATTCAGACAATTCAGCCTGATGAGAGCAGGAGCTCAGCCTAAATCTTATGTCTAAACTTCATGAAGCAGTGACAGTTTTCAGAAGCCACCCAGAGCAGCATGAGGGGATAACAAACCTCAGAATTTGTTAAAAAAAAAAAAATAGCAGATGGCAACCTGTTAAAAAGCAATAGTTTCAATTGTATATTATACCTTTCCTTCCTCTATTTGTTTTTTCCTGTGTCTGCCCCAGAAAAGGAAGCTGTACCAAGGCCCATTTATCTCATTAGAGTTTTGTTTACAATCCAGGTTTGGCGTGGGTACCGCCAGCGCATGAAAACAGAGAAACTGAGAGAGGAGGAAATGGTATTTCTGGGCATGGTAAGTGGGGCTGTGCCTCAAGAACATAAAATGCCACACTCTGTTTGTTCTTCAGGCTTTTATAATTCAGCCCAAGAGGAGAAATTAATTTCTATGATTCCTCCTATGTTAAAAGGAGTCTCGAAGGAATACAGAACTCAAGTGAAATGATAAATGGCACAGGAGTAGCACAATTTGTCTTCTGCTGAATGGGTTTGTGCTGTCCATACATTCTCCAATGTGTGTGGCAGATGTGGAAACTGGCTGTGGAGAATTTGCCCTGGGTTCCAGGGAATTTGACCTAGGCATGATGAGCAAGGGAATTTTATTAATCATCTTTTCAGTCATAACTTCAAGACTGGTGAGCTGCCTTATGTCTGCAGTAGAATTCATGAAGGTTGGAAAAGCCCTCTAAAATCATCAAGTCCAAGCATCAAGCCCACCCCTACCCCATGTCCCCAAGTGCCACATCTACATATTTTTGAACCCTTCCAGGGATGGTGACTCTACCACTTTACTGGACAGCCTGTTCCAGTGCTTGACAGTCCTTACAGAGAGCTAAAATAATTAATTTCTCCTAATATTCAATTAAATTAAAGAAGCAAAATCCTTTTCTCTCACACCTTTGCAAGTCACTGCATGTGTATGTCAAGAGCAGGGAAGAGAAACCTAAGAACTGGCATGTTAATCCATTGATATTTCTCTAAGCCCATATAAAATTAATCAAAATCTTCCTCACATCACACTGCAGGGGCACAGGGAAGTGAACAGCTCCCCATGGTCAGTTAAATTGCACTGGGATGAAAGAAAAAAATTGAAGCACTCTTTCCACAAGGAATCTCTTCCTCCCACCCCCTTCCTTGCAACAAACACCCAAAAAATAGGATATATTCTTTACTGTTGACATTTTTTTTGCCCCACTCCAAGTTTTACAGGCACTAACAGGTGTCAAGCCTCGCCCAAGTCCAGCTGCAGTAGCACAGTCCTTGTACCAAGCTCTAGTAAAGTTCTAGTAAAGCAGCAGCACATCACAGAAACATTCATAACTCTGCATTTGTTAAGTTTATTTATGCTTCCATGTTCTACAGTTCTTAAGTATTCATTTAAGTTCTTAAGATTCATTTATAAACTAATAATTTAATTTTGATTTAAAACATGCTCTCTGCTTTTCCCAGGCAGTTTGGGGGGTTTTCCTGCCCAGCAATGGAATTGCCCTTAGCTGCTTTATAGGGTTCTGAAAACTGATTGTGCCTAGAGAATACATCTCACATCAGTTAAAAATAACATTCATACCTTACGTTTAGGAAGGAAAATGTACATTTACCTAAGCTTTGCCATGTTAAATACAGGTTAACACCTTAGGGATTACTGCCTTTAGTATCTGCTGGTCTCTAACAGCTATGCAGAACCTTGGGTGCCAATTCTGCCTCTGTATAAGTCAAAATTCCCAGAGATTTAACTAGTGCAGACCTAAATACTTGGGGTGTACTGAAAATGAGTTAGAAATGGCACCTTTTGCAGAACAAGGGATTGTTTCCTGTCAAATCCCATGACGTTTCTGTCGAGTCCTTAGGAAGGAAATCTAAATCTGGCATCAGTTATCTGAGGGTTCACAGCCAAGGCCTCATTTCATGGTGGCCAGTGTGGGAGGAACTGGTGACTAGGATGTGAACAGCCTGGTTTATGGGGAGCATAATGTAATCTATATCATCAGAGGGATGAAGGGAATTAAAACCAAACACATTGAGTGCATTCAGTTCCTGACCTCCATTTAAAAGCAAGAGAATTGATGTTTGCTCCTCTGCACTCTGACTCATTGCTCTTTATCAAGTTTATAATCAAAGCATGTGGGGAAAAAAATTGATAACTCTAAGTAAAATTTTTAAAAAATCTGTTCATCTTTCCAGGGTCTTCCTATTCCCTTTTCCTTTCCCTGCTGCATTCCCTTCCCTGGTCTCCAAAGGAAGCAGACATTGGTTCCCACTGACAGATAGGCAGGGAGCTCCAAAGGTCAAGTCCCTTTGATGTATGATCACGTCAGCCCTCTAAAAAATGACCACAGATCTTCATGTGTAAATATGTTGAATTTGCTTTTCTAATGCTGCTCGACTTAGATAAATTAGAAGACCCAGCCATCCATTACTCCAAGTCCATCCCAAAGGAGACTCGACTTTTGTTGTAATAAATATAATTTCTCTTATAATTAGGGCTTTTTAAAAAAAATGTCTGTGTTACTTTCAGACAAAGACTGCTTTGCACAAAGAGATGATCCATATGAAGTTCTGTGTAAAAGGTTTCTGGGAAAATTCAATTGCGTTGACCTAAAAAATAGGAAAATAAGTGTCAGACCCAAGAATTGCCCAATCTTCTGCTTAATTCAATGTTATTTTCTTTACTCTCTACTTGCTTCACAAAAAAATTTATGTATCTTTTCTGGAATTCGATTCTATTTCATCTTTTGCTTGATGATGGAGAGCAAGCCTATGGTAGAGAGATTTTTTCTTGGCTCAAAAGTAAAGCCTCATTATTAATATTATTTATTAAAGCCTAATTGCAGAAACAGCATGATTCCCTCAGCACATGTTCTCCAAAGCCCCGATAAATCACACTTTGCAGTCCCAGTTTCATTTGTGAAGAGAAGCAAGCCTCCTAAGAGCACATATATCTTGATAACTGTATCCTGAGCTGCTTCCTGATCTTCCACACATTCCTGCCACAGGGCTGTTTACTGCCAGCTCCAGCACGACCACCAGAACCACTGCTCTGGGCACGGGGGTGTGTTTAAACCACACTGATGTGGCAAGAAAACACACGGAGCTGTCTGAAAACACACACGTGCTGTCTGAGCAAACCTGCGTTCCCTTGCTCTGTTTTACCATCCCAGCTCAATTTAACACTCCAGGTTTTCAAACTGCTCTGTTCTTCTGGCATTTATAGATTCCCTGTCACTAAAAACCCCGTTCAGAGGTTATGATTGTTTAATTTTGCTGCAGAGCTCAGTGCAGCTGGATGTGTGACCTGGCTTTTGGCAACTGCTGTGTCTCAGCATTGCAGAGAACAACCCGAGCCTGGTCCTGGATCCACCCTCAGCACTCTCCTGCAGGAAGTTATAAGTATAATCTCAGAGCACAGGCTACTGGAAAGAGGAAAGGCTGGGTTTAACCTAAAACATTAGGATAAACAGTTTGCCATCAGACTGATTTATGAGGGGGTAGGAGGATGTAGGGGAACAGCTGGCTTAAAGCAATTAGGTGGGACGAACACGAAGCCAGCATGTGCCCAGGTGGCCAGGGGCACCTGGCCTGTCACAGGGCTAATGTGGCCAGCAGGAGCAGGGAGGTGATGCCTCCCCTGTGCTGGGCACTGGTGAGGCTGCTCCAAGTGCTGTGTCCAGTTCTACCTTCTTCTTCTCAAAATATTCTGGAAGCCAGACCAAAAAATTCCAGTCAATGCTTTGTAAGTCCTCTGTTGTGTCTGGAGAAGTTAAAGTTTGCCACGTGCCTTATTTTGTCAGGGTGTTCCAATGCTGGCAAATAAAAGTTGTTATTGAACCTCCTGGGCATTTTGTTGTTTCTGCACCACTCAGAGTAAATCAAACTACCTTCCCTAAACCTGCTGAGCAGGAATTAGAAGAGTCCAGGAAAAAAGAATACAGAAAGACAAGTCCCTCTCTCCACCTGCAGTGCTCTGATACATTTTACCCCAAGCCTCTTCTCCCTGGGCTGGGCTGACTCAGAACAGCCTCTCCTTCCATTTTCATCAGAAGAACTGCAATCCCAGCCACACATCCAGAAACCCAGCCCTTCAGAAAAGTCAACATTCCATTGCTTAAGGAATTCTCCTGGTTCTTTATGTCAAAGCCCCATGGTTCTTTCTGTCCTTTCTCTCAAAGGGATACAGTTCAGCAGGATGCATGAGCCACGTGGAGGCATTGTGGCTTCCAGCTGGAGCATCAGGTTTTCCTCATCACACATCACCACACCAGATTCAGCTTCTCCTAAAAGCCCTCAGAAAAACACATCTCCCAGGATATCAGAGTGCCAGGATATTGCAGGACAAGCCAAACCCCAGTTTAGGGTCTCACAGCTGTCAGTGTACACTTACACAGCTCTGTCCTGAAATTCCAGCCCTACCCAAAGAGTTATGCAATACCTGCTGTTCTATGACTCTCTTACATTGTATTTCCAATATCCTTCCTTCCTCCATATCCAAGGCCAGCCTGGAGAGGGCTTGGAGCAACCTGGGATAGTGGAAGGTGTCCCTGCCCTGGCAGGGGATGAAACAAGATGAGCTTTAAGATCCCTTTCAAGCCAAACCACTCCATGATTCCACGATCCTTTTCACATAAAGGGATCTGTGTGGTGTTAAATAAAAGCTGTTCTTTCCTTCTTACCTCTTTTAAACATACCCTAATTTAGGCATGTTTTCTTGGTTAACGCTTTATTTATATCTGAGAAAACAGTCTGCCAAACATTCCTCCTTCTCTGAATTCCTGATAAATATAATTCATTTCATCCAGTCAGAAAAAAAAAAATAAAAATCGGCATTTCCCAGAATAGCTTTCTGTGTAAACATTATAGACTATGGCTAAATAAATATTATACAGGATTTAACAAACTACAAATTCCATCAAGTGAAATTAAAAATATTTCATCAGCTCTTCAAAGTGGGCAGCTACAGCAGTGGTGTGCAGATCAGGCCTGGTTTTGCCAAGCTTTAAGATTAAAATGACTTTTGCTTGCCTGGATGTCAGCACAAAGCCCTCTGTTATTTCACATCTCAGCAGTGATAACTAATCTGTCCTGTTTTCAATAGAAATTTTAAGCCTGCTTATTTTTGAAACAGAAAGACTCTGGGAAGAAAGAAGCATGCTAAATAGTCTGGCTTTCATTGGCTGCAGTCATACTAACAATGAAATCACTGCCTTTCAGAGCCCAGAACATGCTTTGCCAGGTTTAACAGCGTGCCCAGGTATCATATCAGAAATAAACATAACCAAAATTATATAAACTCATCTGGCCCTGCATGTAGACCTTCTGTCCAGTTCAAATTATCTTCCAAAAAGGTGTTGCATGTAAATATATTTCTAAATATATATTAAATGAATCTCTAAACCAACCATTTTCAGTATTTTTTTAGCAAGGCCTCCTACTACAAATGCTTTGTTTGAATGCATATGACAATTACTTTAATTGGCAAAGCCATTGGAGTGAGTCAGAGAGTAGGGAAGCTTTAATGAATGCAATATATTTTGCTTACTTGTTCCTTTTTTTTTGTGCCTAATTTAGGAATTCAGCCATATAATTGATGTGGCTATCACCATTTGTGTACCGTGGAACCTCTATTAGTACAATTTTCATTTGGGAGGTTGGAACTGGATGGGCTTTAAGGTGCTTCCAACCCAAACCATTCCATGATTTTATGGTTCACAAGATAAGAGACCTCTTTAAAATCTTCCCTCAGCCAGACAAATTATATTGAGGAAATAAAGCAAGGACATAGTTCAGTCCTACAGCAGACTTTTAAATGCAGTTTGGATCACAATTCAAAATTCAGTAGAATCATATAATAGAATCACAGAATTATTTGGGTTGGAAGAGACCTTAAAGATGATCTCATTCCACCCCTTGCCATGAGCAGGGACACTTCCACCTGAAGAATAATAGCTGTAAGTAAAGAACAAGACCCCAGCTGCTCTGATAGTAAATTATTTTAGTCTACATGCCTGTGTAATCCAAATGTTTAAAAAGAATAATTTCACTTTCACTACTGGTTAAAATAAGTGACTATTACAACTACGTACTTTACAAATATTTGGAAATAAAGCTTCTCCTCCAGAGAAGCAAACTGTAAATGTACTGAAAAAAATGCTACACAACTGGTCCACCTTTTGAAATCTTACAATTATGGGCAATCCTGGCTGTGGCAGAACATTTCCTGCAGCCCCATAAAACCAGGGAGCATGTGCTTCAGCTCTGCTGTTCCAGGCCTATGACAAGAAGCTGTCCTAAATTAAGTACCCAGTAATAAAAGCTGCAGTAAATCTACCTCTCAGGCATAATAGGGACGTTAGCTTTCCAACGTGGAGTGAAATGAAATGTATTTATTTCAGTGCCACCAAGCCTCTGTCCCTCATAATGGAACAATTGAGGAGCAGTTAGTTCCACAGCAGGGCCTCCTCCTCCTCCTCCTCGGTGAGGAAGAGCAGCCCTGAGCATGCTCAGCCAGCCTGCACACCTCCAAGTGCTTTCTGATGAACAATCAAGGCTCTGCTGGGGAGCTGACTCAGCACTAAGGCAGGCTTGCCAGCCAGGAAGGGGATCTGAGCAATCCCACTCCTGAGCTGGGAAGGGAAAACATCACAGTTTCACAGGAATCACAGAGTGCTGTGGTTGAAATGGGATTTAAAAATCATCCAGTGCCACCTCCTGCCATGGGCAGGGACACCTCCCACTATCCCAGGCTGCTCCAAGTCCAGTCCAACCTGGACACTCCCCAGGGATCCAGGGGCAGCCACAGCTTCTCTAGGTACCCTGTGCCAGGGCCTCCCCACCCTCACAGGGAAGGATTTCTCCCTGATATCCAATCTAAACCTTCTCTCTATCAGTTTGAAGCCATTTCCCCTTGTCCTGCCACTCCAGGCCCTCTCCAGCTTCCTTGTAACCCCTTTCAGATACTGGAAGGGGCTCTGAGGTTTCCACACAACCTTCTCCTCTCCAGGCTGAACATCCCCAACTCCTTCACCCTGTCTCCAAATGGGAGGTTCTCCANAGAAATCTGAACATCCCCAACTCCTTCACCCTGTCTCCAAATGGGAGGTTCTCCAGTCCCCTTATCACCCATGTGGTCCTTCATCCCACTGACTTACCTGGGAGTGTAAGAAATACCTTCTCCTTCATCCCACTGACTTACCTGGGAGTGTAAGAAATACCTTCTCCTTCATCCCTCTGACTTACCTGGGAGTGTAAGAAGTATCTCTTCCTTCATCCCACTGACTCACCTGAGAGGTACAGGAAATCTCTTCTCCCTCCTACTGGTGCATTGTCCCCTTCTCTAAAACCTAAATTCTTTTGGGGAACGAGTAAAGAACAGAACAGAAGAGTCTTATCAGCACACTCATGACTGATGAGTTGGAATAAAATTCTCTTTTAGACGAATGTCCATTTTGCCTTATTAATTTAAACAAGGATTTTAAAGACAAAGCCCATCAAACATTAGATAAGCCTTTTAAGTTAATGGACCATGTAGTCCTATTTTCCCACAAACTCAGGAATCTTCATATTATGTCCTATTTTTACAGCAACATCAATTATTAATATGTATACTTTTGCTGACAGAGGACCACACTAAAAATGTGAGTTTCGTTATCCAGTTCTGGGTCATTAACTGTGAAAAGCTTGTAAATATAATGGTTTATTCACATGGGAAGCCTTCATTAAGATGCATTATTCTACAACTGATGTGGCAGCATTGCATTATCAAGTTCACTGTCTCCATCTAATATTTGTAATTTGTTTCTAAATGAGTTGCTGTTTGTAGGGCAAGTTAACAAATTTGAATTTCACATGGCCAGAGAAATTTCTTAAAGATGGGAAAATGTTTCTTCCCCCAAGGAAAAGCTATTTATTAGCATCTTCCTGGAGAATGCCTCCCTTTGATTCAGAAGCAGGAACATTAGAGGCGCTGAGAGAAGGGATGTTAGAAATAAATTGGCTTTTGCCTTCCTTCCATGCACATTAGAGGGCTATGGAAGCACACTGAGGATAACTTCAGAGCTCCACAACAGCCATGTGGAAACATGGAAAGCTCTTTCATGATACTGTAAGGCACAGGTCACAGGCTGGCCAGCAGGGAAGCATTCCTGCTGGGGCTGTTGGAATTCATCCTCACTCTTGGCACTCTCCAGCCATTTCCCTTCCTATTCCCTCTTGCATCTTCAGGTGGCCAAGGCTTTTTCAGACCTATTTTCTTCTCAGTTATGCTTGTTGACAAGAGAACAGAACCTCCAGCAGGGCTGTTGGAGAGGCTCTGTCTCCTTTTGAAGGCCCAAGAGCACCTGAAGATGAACACAAGGCCCCAGGTTGTACAGTTGGTTCCTCATTCCTGAGACAGGGTTAGGAATGTGTTAAACTCTGAAGCTGGTGAGGTTTAGGGTGACACATACTTCTGTGATTAGGTCAGGAATGCTATGGACAAAATAAAACAAGTTTAACAGAGTGGCTTTCTTCAGCTGCAAAGCTGGAAGGTATCACCTATGCTATTCATAGCTTATTTTCTTTTTTTTTTTTTCAAGTGTTTTAATAGTATAAAACATTTTATATCATCATTTACTCGACAGAAGAAAAGCATTTTCTATGAAAATTCTTGACAAATGGTAGAGAACTGGCAGCTCCATCCTCTGGACATCTTGTTTCATCTCTTCAGCAGCTCCCACTGCTCCAGTGTCTGTATTTAGGTTACGTTGCTTAGTTTTGTCTAGTTCATCTTCTTATTCCCTCCCTACTTTATCAATTAATTCACTTCCTTGAGCATCCACACACTTGGATCAGTTCTCATACTCCAAGGAAGCTGTTTTTAAGATAGTCCCCATTTCACTTGTTGGCCCAGGTACATATAAATTCTTTTGATGTCACCTCATCCTTCTTCTCAAGTCCATTCATTTTTTGTTTACATGACTGCATTGATTTCAAAGTGACAGAACAGAAAGTCAAGGCAGCTGTACATTCACCTGTGCTGTTTTATTTAAAAATCAAATGCCCATGGAATGATGCCCTCGCTGCCAGTCAGTGCTTTTCTCCTGTTCCAGAGCAGGAGGCAGCCTTACCTCCCTGACATGTGCTGGCCTCCTCATGAGCAGGGCGTGCTGTGTCTGTTCCACATTAGCCAGCCTTGAGTCCTTCAGGCCTCATTTATCACAGCCAGCTCAGCTGGGCTCTTCATTTGGTGCTCCCCTGGAGCATGTTAGTGCCAAACAAGAAATCAGGAGGACTGGGGGGAAAGAGGAGAATACAGCCTTATCACCTTGCCCTGTTCTCTTTCATGCCTTTGTTTAGGGAAATGTTCAAGGTGAATTGGCTGGAGTCTTGTTCTAGAAGTAGTTCTCATTTCTTCTGTTTTCTTGTAGTAAAACAGACTCTGGAAAAGAAAATTTAAAAAAAAATACAAAGGGTAGATACAACAGAGCTTCTCACAAGCTGTTCTGCAGGTTTATGTCTGTACTTCAGCCTTGTACTTGGTGCTGAGTACAGTTCATAAACTCCCATTAGTAGATGTGTTGATAACTGAATGGTGCTCAGACAGGGAGCTGCACAAGAATTTATTCAGGGCTCGCTGGGTCTTGCCAACTAGAACATATCCCATGGCCTTGTTGTCATCAGCATCTGAGCCAGCTGGTTCAGAGCTACCTGGACTGTGTCCACAGCAGCTTCATGACTCTGGGCTCAAGTGTAGATATGGGCTGTAGCAATTCACTTTTTGAGATAAGAATTTCCTACTGCTGATCTTACATTGGCACCTCCTGCTTGCCAGTTCAAACAGCTCTTACCTTGTCTGGCTTTGGGACTGGTGAAAGGGAGGCTGAATATATTCACAGTGGGAGAAGCTGGTCATCCAAGGCTCCCTCAAGATGCAGTGGAGAGCAGCTTAGAGGAGCTGCAAAGATTGGCAAGGAGGAGCTCTGCTGCCTGTGCTGCTGCTCCCCACATTGGTCTGGTCCCACTGTCCACCACTTCCCTTGCTGTGGCACTGGCCCTCAGCTGCTCCTTGGCTGGCTGATCCACCTTGTTAGAGTGGGAAATGAGTAACCTGAGGAGGTGGGAGGAGAGGAGAAGACAAAAGGGATTATTTCCCATGTTTTAGGGAGCTGGACTGGTTCACTGCAGGCTCAGGTGAGTGGCAGAGCCTGAGCAGAAGGGAGGGATCATGCACCCAGCAGTTCAGGTGGTGCAGGAGCTGATCCTTCCCAGCCCCAATAAACTGCTCACCTGGTGACATTTCACCTTTAAGTGTTCAGGCTGTGCTGGAGAGGAGCCTGTCTCTCTCCATCAGCCACATATGAGCCTTCCTAAAGCTGCAGGCACCCTCATGCCCATCTGATGGGAATTTCTCAGGAATCCCCTGAGGACTGCTGTAGGGGGATGTCAGTCTGGAAAACAAGCCTTGTGGGGGCTCCTCTGGTTTCCAAACGAGCCCCTGAGAGAGCAGCATCACATCTGGCTGTCCTGGCTTCATTTAACATCAGCAAGGCAGACAATGGTGAAATACAAATAAACACTGTTAATAGTAGCTGTGTTGTACTTATAAATAGGTGCTGGTGAGAGGGAAGATTGGAAACACTTGACTTCCCTGAAAACTGGGAATTGAGCAAAGGTAACATCTCAGGCTAAAAGGCAGAGCTTGGGGTCACATATTCAGGAAGGGAACATGTGCAGCCACCTTTCAAAACCACACTGCTACTCTTATTTCCTCCTGAATATTTTCTCCCTGGTGGCCTTGACCGATTCCTGAAGCACAGTGCGAGTCACACATCCCAGATGCAGGGCAGGCAGTAAATTGCTTTCCTGAATGGGGCCTCTGTGCTTGCTTTGGACACTGGGGGATCCCTCTGGGTGCTCGCTGAAACCAAATTTGCTTGGCACTTATTAGTGATTTTTGGAACCTGGTGGAAGCATGTAAAAACAGGGAATAACAGATCTTAAATACGAGCTGGCCAAAGCTTTGACAGAGCTTTTTGTCTTTGCGGGAGGCCTCTGGAACTGGGACTTGGAGCACACCAGAAAATACATCACCAGAGCAAGAAAAATGCAGTACTGAATTAGTCTGAGGTGTGCCAGTTAAGGACAATTTCTATATACTCTGACGTTGAAAGGCCAGAGCAAAATTATATTGGGGTTCTTTCTAAGCAAACCAAGCTTTTGTTCACATATGCTGCCACCTATATCAGTCACTAACTTTGAAAAGTAATAAAATCATACTACAAAACCAGATTGTCATATTTGCTCCTCTTTTCCCTTCTTAAATTTGCCATGCACCATCAGACAATATGATTAATAATTCCCAAGTACATGAAAAAACAATTTGTTCCAGAATGAAGAAAACCCAAAACCTAAAACAACAAAGCTAGTTCACAAATTAATCTTAAAATAGATTTTTCTCTACACTTACAAGGTAGCAATGGCTCATAAAACACTGGGAACATCTTAACTTTATCAGTTATTGCAAGGTGAAAAATACAGAGTTTCAGCCCACCCACACAGATGGGCTTTTTCATGCTTCTGTGTTTGAATACCAGAAAGACTTTCATTTTTCTCCCTCACACTACATGTGTAAAATCAATCACAGAGCAAAAATTATTCTAAGACTTGAAACTGGCTGAGAAGCCCTTCTTTCCAAGGTTATCAAATCATGGGAATCTTGGGGAGCTGTGATTTTTGTTACAGTGTTTGGGGGTGTGTTTATTCCTTTTTTGTTGTTGTTTTTGTTCTTCAAGGGAAGTCGATTTCCTAAAGGAGTCTCACCAGCTGCAACAAAATACCAGGAAACCACTGACCACGCAGTGCATATAAAAATTTCAGTGCACAAATTAAAAACAATACTGGCTAATTAAAAAGCACCAATGGGAAGTCCAGACATTTGAAAATTCAATTAAAAAATTCTCTGGCACCCTTCTGACATGGATAAAGCTGGCATTTGCAGAACAGCAGCTTTCTCACCTGTCTCATTGAGATGCCGGGATCCCACGCTGCAAAGGTTGTTTTTGTACATTGCAATGTTGTTAATTAATGCTGAAATACCAACAATAGACCATTGTGTGCATCCAGGCACTTTTTATGAGCTATGGGTTTTTTTTTTTCCTGGCTTCCTGCAAGTAAATTAAGGCTTAAGCTCAGATTCACTGTCAACCTGGCATTCCAGTAAATATTAAGTTTCTTTTCATTCATACCTTTTATTTTCTCCTCTCGTTTTCAGAGCCTGCCTCCTGACGTGGAGGCAAGGATCAGTTTGCAGAAAGCAAATGTCCTGCAAGGTGAAGTCCAGGAAAGAGAGGACTTTTCCTTCAGGCAAGAGCTGAGGGAAGCAGAGGGGTCCCACATCAAAGAAACCCTCCAGGACCAGATCACCCAGTGCTTCCTCGAGTGCCGGTGAGCAGAAACACTTAGCCCTTTATCAGTCCATTTGCCCCAAAGAGCCTGATTTTGAGTTCTTACAAACTGCAAAATCCATCTTTAAGGCAGTGGTGCCAGTCCCAGCTGAGGAGTTAGTTCTGCACCAGCTGCAAAGCCCAAATCCTGAGCTGCAGGATTCCTGACTGGGGAGACCAGACCAGGCATTGCTCCTGGCAGGGGACAGAGGTTCTCCTTCAGTCACTGGCTGTGGATCAGGTCCACAAACATTCCAATGGGACACCTTCACTTTGCACATTACCTTGGGCTCAGTCTTTGGAATTACAAACAGCACACTCTAAACTCCAGGAACAGTGACTTTTCTCCCTGTGTGAGTACATGAGGTTTAAGAGAGAGAGCTCGCTCTTCCATGAGATGGAAGTACCATTATTTGCCATAGCAAATCACATCACGTCACTGGGACTGCCATCCTGCTGCTGGTATTATCCAGCAGCCCACATGAATCTGAAGCACTTTTGTTCTTGAGGCCTGACCTTGGAGCCACTCCTCCAAATGTAACTTCACTCTGCTGATCTCAGTGAAACTTCACGTCTCAGTAGAGTTAAGCACATACTTACACAGTTTTAAACCCAGTGCTGACACCTCTACTTCTCTCAGGAAGTTTACTTCAGCCAAAGAAGATTTGAGCCTGGCAATTCTGACACGGGAAACTCTTGTCCTAAGGAATATAGGTTGGTTTTATAATTTCATGGGATTTACCCCATCCAGAGGATTAGTGTGTAAAACTAATTGGGAAGCAGCAACCAAAACTTCCAGGATTTGGCAGCAAGGTTTCGTTTGCTCTGCATAAAGCTGCTCTGCAAACTGTTTTTGTGTCTTGAGCTGCTCAGTGATGTTACAGGGCTCGTATTTGTCTTGTGGATCAGTGTCATGTCCATTAATCATTCAGTGTTTGCCCAGGGTACTGGACTTGCCTTCAGCATGCAGTTTCCAGTTGGAAACACAAATGCATTCTGATTAAATCCTGCCCTGTTTGTTCCTTAACTCCTTCAATCAGGTTTGGGCAGCTGTGCTACAGTGCTACAGTGAAGTATTTGTTAAAAAAGAAAGAATGATCAAAAATAGCACTCACCACACATAGGTCTACCACAACCTATTTCTCTTCTTTCTTGCACTTTTGCCTCTTACAGACTCTCAAGACTCCAGTATTTTTACTCTCCTTTAGAAAGAGCTGCTGGTTTTACAAACCTCAGTTATTGCAAAGCACTTCCCCATTCCCTAAATCAACCCTCTCCCAGGGCCTGCTCTGCACACTCCTTGAGCTGCCATTTCCTGCCATTCCCCACAGCTCCCAGCATGTTCTGAGCTACAGGAAGATCTTATTCCCTTTGCTTAATATTCCTCACCTAATAGTCATTCTCTACCATAGGTCAATCGTGTCCAATTAACTTGGCTGTGGAGCTGGGGGAGAACTCCCTGAAACACTGCAGGAACCAATGGCAATGTTTCTTTAGCAGATTAGCAGGGAACAGGCAATCTCCCAGAGAACCAGGCTGAGCCATAAACCTCTTTAAAGACATTATGAGACACTATTAGAACTTAAATCTGGTCCACAGAGACACTTAACAGCAGAGCCAACCAGCAGCCTAAGCCATCCAAAGGATCATTGGAGGAAGCTGAAGCCACGGTTCAGTGGAGGGAGGTGGAGAGGGATGGCTGAGAGGGCAGTTCATCAAAACTCCTGCTGCCTAATGCAGGGGAGCCCTCAGTCTCATGTACCTGTCTAAGGTGGAATGTAAAGTGCTGAGCTTTCTTTTTGTAGCCCTTACAAGCAGAATGGGCCTTCCTTGCTAAACTTCTGTCTCAACTTTAGGTGAGACTCAAGGCTAGGGGCACACCATCAGTAGCCCAGCATATGAATACCTGATTAAACAAACTATTAAGGGTTCCTTAGCTACCCTTTTCTGGTCTGCCTAGTCAGGTTCAGTTGTCTTGAATCTCATCTAGATTTGAAAATTAACAAAGATTAAAGCAGATGGTGGAATATAAGCACCACATTAACTGATCTTGGGAAGCTTTATGGATAATCCTGAGAAAGGGATTATATATTAGATGGGACTAAGATACACCCACAGGGTGCTTAGAGATAAGCCTAGAGTCAGGCTTTCTCTGCTGCATTTGAGACAGGGTGAGAAAACAGCTCCCTTCCAACCTTGTACAATAACCCACCCATCTGAAGCAATATAATATTTTAACAATTAACCATTTTCTGTCAAAACGGTCTGATTAGCCTTAAAACTGCTTTTTGGCTCAAGATGTGCAGTTCTGTGGTCTGCCTGAGAGCAAGGTCACTGCTGGTGGCAGAGGGACAGTGGCACACTTGTTGCAGTCAGTGTTTGATCAGAGAAGCCCAGAATGGTTTGGGCTGGAAGGGACCTTCAAGCTCATCTCATTCCATGGGCAGGGACAGTTTCCACTAGGCCAGGTTGCTCCCAGCCCCATGATACTCCCTGTAACTCTTCTTTCAAATGAACTGTCTGTCATGATCCCTAAAAATCAGCAGTGCATGGTTCAGCCAAGAGCAGACAGCTCTCATTGATAAAAGTTCTTCTGGTGATTTAGCAGATGAAATTGTGCCCCCAGTGAAGGCAGTGGGAGAGCTGCCATCAGCTCCAGCACAGGCTGGACATGGCCCAGTGCTGGAGTTCATTTCAATCTGGCTGAGTGAGGCAGTGATTTACAGAGTGGAGAGGAATCAGAGCAAGCTGCCTGCAGTCCTGCTCTTCACAGCAGGCTCTGTCTAAGTGACCACAATCACCTCCCCACAGACACATTCACTGGCATCCCAAATAGCTTTAAAAACAACAAAAAGATCAGCATATTTCCCCACAAGGGGAGTGTGTGTATATCCTGCAGAGCCAGGCTTTCCTGCCAGAGAACTGGGAGCTGTGTCCTGCTCAACAGAGGGCCAGGCCTGAAGTGTCACGGTTTGCATTAGTTATTACCTGCCAGGATATATTTTGGCTCTCCCCTAAGCCAGTCTGAGAGATCAACAGCTAAATGTAGCTTATAAATTATTCTTCAACTAGGCTTTTTGACAGAGGTTGCCATTTTCCATAGTCTGTTAAATAAACAGATAAAGGGGAACAGAGATTCTTTTGAATAAATTTTGCTGTGTGGAGTAGAAAGTAAACCCAAACTTCCATGAAAATCTTCACTCTGAAAAGACTGTGATGGAAAATACAATTAGCAGGTATTGTCTTTCAGCACAGTTACTGTTAGATTACAAAAGCAGTGAGCACATATTAAATTTCTCAACTTGTAAGAACTGCTGTAAATATTTATCACTTTCATTGCACAAGGGAACAGCTCCTGTCATTTCAAGACCCAAACCAGTTTCTTAGGAAGAGAGGTTATAAAAAAGCCAAGGAAAGCAAAACCCAAAGGAATAGACTAAATGAAATTGTTCCAGTTGCTTATCTCAATCCTACTGCAGAGCAGATAAAATAATTTTGATGTAGCATTGCGTTTTTCAGTCTTACCATCCATCCTTCAATTTACCTGGGTTGATTTCTGTGGAGCTGCTCTTTTTTGGCTTGCAAATTATTCACATAAAGCCTTCCAGATTTCCATGTGGCCTTGTCCAGCCATACTAGAAAAGAAAAATAATTTTTTTGAAAGCTTTGTGAAGAAGCATCATGCAGTTTACCTACAGACCTGCCCTTCTTTTTTTTTTTTTTTTTTTCCCAATAGAGTTCATAGAGCAGGAGTGCAAATGATCCAAAATTAGCAGTTGCTATGATTATACAGATCTGAGTCTGGATGGTAATCACTTGAGTCCCACACATCTATTCAATTAATAACAGACTTTCATATTAAAATATAGCAGAGCTGGGGTTTTAGCTTCAATTTCCTTTACTGTTCTAAACCAAACCCATTTTTCTGTAATTTCACATTTAAGGTTTTGCACTGAATATGCAAAGCCAGTTATCTTCTCAACTCTTTACCCACTGTGAATAAACCAGTTCCCAAATAACGAGTCTTGTTAGAGTAATCCCAAAAATGAATTTCAAAAAGGGATGGGCAGAAAAGGGGAGAAGGATCCCTTTATTATCCAGAGAAATACAGCAGTATCTTTGTCTAAGACAAGTCTTTTCTGACAGAAGTCAATACAAAGGACGAGAAATCAAGATGAGGTTTTTATTACCAGAGATGGCCTCCAGAATCACAGGGGAGAGCCTCATGCACAGGCTCTGCTGTGATGTGTCTCATGCCCTCGAGCTGTAACAAATTACTCCATGAATTTCTTGCAGGATTTATCTGCCACTGCTCAGAGCTCTGGGGAGCATTTCATCAGTAGCATCACTGACCTAATAACAGGGGATCTAAGTAATAGCAACTTTTATGGAGGCTGTGTGTTATTCCCACAGATTTGGGGATTGGTTTTCGGGAGGGAGGAGGCGGCGAGGGGTAAATGTGCTTTCATAATAGGTTTACACTTTACTGATTAGCTTTGAATGATCTTCTTGCTCTGCCTGCTGACTCGAGTACTGTCAGAAAAGGAATTGGCCAAGCTTCATGGTGAGTGAATGAGACTCCTCCTGAAGCACGGGGGGGTGGTTCCTGTGCTTTATTTATTCATTTTGAACATTCCTGACAGCCAGCCTGGGCTTTGATGCAGAGGGAAAGAGAAAGAAATAGGAAGTGATGGTGTTATGTTTCCCTTTTTTCCCCAGCCTGTTTTGTGGAGCTGAGTTTACTGCCAATACTCCTGTTCCTGGGGCTCCCTGGGCAGCAGGGGATGGGGAAGGGGGAGGCAGGAGGGAGATGAATGGAGAGAGAGGTTTTTGCACTGAAAACGCCACAGAACAGGGAAAGTGTTCATTCGTGTCAGGCACTGCCCGTATTGCATTTCACACTCCACTTTGCCTTTTCACAAATCCACTCTGCTTTTTATGGAGTCAGTGGTGACCCTGCCAGGCAATCCATCAGCAGTGAAGCCTGGCCAACAGGACAGAGAGGGATGGCACCTCAGCAGTGCCAACAGCAGCACCCCCTCTGCTCTGGTGCCAAGGAATCGCAGCTCCGAATCCATCCAGGCTCACGTTGCTTTCCAGTCCCATCTGGCTCACCTCAAGCTGCCAGCAGTGCTTTCCAGGCAACCCAGGAGCATGGACTGCAGCCTCCACACACTATGGCAGCCACTGATGGAACAGCTGATGGGAAAATTGCTTAAAAACCAGGTTTGGTGCCATGAGCCACTCCAGCAGACAGTTGTCCAAGAGAAGTGCCAGCCTGAGGATCCTTGGAAGACAACCAGAGACATCACCAGCCCCTTGATCACAGGCCTCCTTCCATACAATGCCCTGTTAATCTGGAAAAAACATTGCCTTCTTCTCTGCCACTCCTGCAGGGGTGTTCCTGCTGTAGGAACCTACCCAAAAAATGCCTCTTTGGTATTTGGTGCTTGATATTCAGCACAGAGAGGAGTTGCTGCCCACAACAGCCATCTCTAGATGAGTGAAGAACCATTCTTTTCACCTCATGAAAATTGTCATTACTTGTTTTCCCTGTCATCATTAAAGGATTGTCACACACTCACAAACCACTTGCAGGTGACATGCTACTCAGAAGTTACCAGCTAGGAGCAACTGTGAGCTCATGGTAAAAATCAGGACAGGGGACAAATAAGTGGTTGTCTGCTAATTCCACCAGATGAGGATGAGCTGAACTAAATTAGAAAGCGATCTGTACCTGCACCATATTTTCTCCTGTCCTCACCTGGAGTTGAATATATCTTCACCTGCCCTCTTGTACTTTGTGTAGTTTACATAAACCAAATTCGTTTAGGAATAGCACTAAACAAGGAGATTCTCCTTCTGAATCCCTCTGCAGGGCTGTGTCTCTTACCCAAATCTTCTGGTTTTCCTCAGGAGAGTGAAGACAAGCTCTGAATTATGGAAATGAAGCTCTGAAAGAGGATGGCACAACCTAGGGTGTCCTCTGCCCAAACCCTTGGTCTTCCTGCAAAAGTAAAGAAACATTATTAGAAGAGGCAATGTCTGGGCAGTTTTCTATCAGTAGTTTCACCTCTGTTTTCTGACAGAGCCAGCAATCCCAGGTTTTGCCAAGGCAGTAATCTCTGTAATCCCAACAATCAGTGCTGGTGCAGAGTGCTCTCTGAGTGCCTCTCTCCCCTGCCAAAAGGCATTTCTGCAGGGACAGATTGCATTTAACATCCTTCTCCCTGAACACAGCTCAGCCTGCTCCCAGATGCTGGGAGTTTCAGAATCCAGCAGGAACAACCCAGCAAAGCCTGTCTGGGACCCAGCATAAATATCCTGGCAGGCAGAGCATGCTGTGCTCCTCACTGCAAGCAGCCATGGCAGTGACTTAGAGCACATCTGTGGGAACTGAAATCCTGCCTTTGGGCTCCCGGCTGAGACAACCTCCAAGACTGATTAATTAACATAATTAAGAGCTGTAAACAGTAATGGGTAATGTTCAAGCCTTTCCTAACACATTCTTAAAAGCTTCCACTGAGTAGTTATCTGTTGACTAATTTTGGCAGGAATCTTTAGGGCTGGAGGGAGCAAGAGAATGGAATGCAAATGCACCACTGGCTCACGGGAGGAGTGAACCAAAGCAAATAACCCACCAGGTTCCTTTAATAGAGGCAAAATAAGTTATCAGAAACAAGAGAATTGTTTGTTTATGATGGGGGAGAGTGGAGCCAACAGCTCTGCAACTTGTTTTCCCATCAGTTGGAATGAACTACCTAGCCTGAAAGCCATTTAA
The DNA here is from genome assembly GCA_013400855.1 of Buphagus erythrorhynchus. NCBI lineage: Eukaryota > Metazoa > Chordata > Aves > Passeriformes > Sturnidae > Buphagus > Buphagus erythrorhynchus. Next base: position 55,949 of record VZTT01024926.1, on the reverse strand, counting down.
AACAAAACAACAAAAAACACCTTCAGGCCTTTCTTGCTTATAGGAACGCCAGGCTGTCATCTTTTTAGAAGTGTGAACCCCTCTAATTCCAAAGGAGGGACAGCTGTTATGAAGTCCACCTGCAGTTAATCTACTTTACTGGGTGTCCATGGATTTACAGGAGGCAGGGGACACCTCTGGAAGCTTCTGTGCAGTGGCAGAAGTTGCCTCCTTCAGTGCAAGCTCAGAATTTATGAGTGTGCTGACATTAATGGAGGCGGCTCCATGGCTTTGAGGGGCACCAGCAGGATTCATCTGTTTCCCACACACAGATAAATCTTGGTGGCAGGTATCTGAAACAGCAAGGCCACTTGAACCCTGGTGTCACACCTCCAGAGAGGCATTGATAAGATCACCAATTCTTTCTAAATCACCACAAACTCCGAGATACGTTGTCTTTCCAGCTTGACACTTCAGTTTATGATTGCCACCTCTGTGCAGTGATTGAAAACACGTGCAAAGGGCTCTTTGCAATCCTGGATTTTGCTCATTCAACTATCCAAACTTCTAAGGAATGAAAAGAAGATTCTTAAAACATCACAGGTACAAATCAAGCTCCTCAAGAGGTTTTCAGCATAGCAAGTCATGATCCTGAACTCTTGATTTAATCACCAAGTGCACCAATGCTGCACATAAGCACATCTTCAGCAGCTTTCCAAACACTGTGATTCCTTTCACTCAGGTGATAGACACTCAGGTATCTCAGATCATAAAGTCCTTAGGGATCTTCCCTGACTGATCTCTCCTTTCCCGGAGACATTTTGCATACACTGAAAAAGGGGTCAGATCCTGATGTTATTTAATCGTCCTCATTCTAAGCAGACTCCCATTGACTTCCAAGGGGATTCACAGAATAAGACATTGTTGGTTTTGAGCCGTTTTCAAGGCTGTTACAGCCAGGCAGAATCACAGAGTCTTTTTCTCCAAGCAGTTCACCAATGCAAAATCAGGGAAAAAACATTTCAGTGCCGTGGCACTTTGGGCTTTCTGCCTGTGATGGAGTTTTTCCTTAGCATCTTTTGCAGGAATGCTCAGAACTTCAAGCTTTTGTGAGCTGATACTCACCTCTCCATCAGGCAGGATTTGCACTGCACATCTCTCACCATGCTTGCACATAAATTATGCAGAAGCAACATCAAAAGCTCATTCAGATCTCAACAGCCTCACATCAGCAAAGCCACAACGAGCACGGTTCTTCTACAGACCAGGCTCTTCTCCTCCACTTTTCTCCTCAACCTGCTTGCTCCCAAATCACTTTGTCCAAAAAGGCTTTACTTTTCCCCCACTCCATTCCTGCCCCAGTTTCTGTCTCTGTAGTTTTCAGCTGTAGACCAAAGGCAAGATTGTCCTCAGCCTGTGTGAATTTTTACAGGGATAGCAGAGATATTTCTGTTCCAAAAGGCACAAGGACCAAAGAGAAAGATAAAACTCCTTGTTCTAAGTCCTGTGAGCAAAAAGATGGGTCCAATTAGACATTTTCATTTATTTAGGGTAATTATTATGCCTTTAACTATACTGATCCATTCTTTCAGACCTGCCCATCCTGACCACTGCTCTGTAGGATAACTCCAGGCTTCTCAATTTTTGATTTGTAGCACTTTAGAAGCAAAACTGACCATTACAACAAATTGAGGCTGGATTCCCTTTTCTACCTTCTTTAAATGGCTGCAAGTGACCCACAGATACCCACACACCACTGACCTTGAGGCTAAGCCTCCTGCTTAGAATTAAAGCTCCTAAAAATATTCCCTCCTTTATACATCCAAAAGTCTGGAATCAGCTAAAGTAAATAGCATTAGTCTGAGCTGGCCCATTTGCACACAAGAAAAATAAAATCTGGTAACTAATTAGTTCATTTTCCTAAAGCACTTCATACCCATCTCGATAATAGTTAGGAATCAAAAGTCTGAAAATGCAAAGTGCTCCCGACCTAATGCAGCAACCCCCCCCACTGAGATTCCCAAGGACACTTCCCAAACATTAGGTTTATTTGTTGTCATAGATACTTGCACAGACACAAACATCAGTGGCACCCAAGGACTCACACTTGCCAGCAGCTTGTTGGAATACAGCTCTACATGTCTGAAAGGCAGGATTGGGCTCTTTTTTCTTTCCTGGAAAATCCTGCAGGCTGTGCCCATTCAATGGGTGTGTTAAGTTGCTGTCCTCCTCTATTACTTTCTCAAGCAGAGTCCTAACACAGCAGGCTGGGTTTCTGAAGGCAGGAACAGAGCAGTAGGGTGTTTAAAACTGATAACTGGGGCCTGATGTTCACCTTGGAGCTGGTTTCTCTTTCAGGAATCCAGCTAGATACCTACTAGGCTTGGCCCAGGGGAGCCTGCTCTGCCATCTGATCTGTTCTTGGTTTAACCAGCAGAGCGTGGTCCTAATCAATGAGAAAGAAAGAAAGAAAGAAAGAAAGAAGGGAATGAATCCCAAGGGGAAGGGGAAGAGACCCAGCCCAGCTATTATTTCACTCCAGTGTGACAGGGAGAGGTGTCTTCTCCAGCAAGTTAATACAGAGCAGGAAGAAGAACCAATTTTCCCCACTTCCCATTTCCAACAAGCAAAGATCTGCTGGGATACAGAAACAAGAAACAGGCAAAGAAAAAAGAGCCAGGAGTCCCACTGGTGCCTGGTAGAAGCACTGAAGAGCCAGTGGCTGGCAGAGGAGAGGTGTTTAATGGATATTCTGGGAAGAGAAAGACGAAGGAAAAGCTCAGAACTAGGAAGAATAAAAACGAAAGCGAAGCACAGAGCAGTGGCTCCCAAGCTACAGCCCTTGCTCCACAGATGGATCTCTTTGGAGAAGCAAGCAGAGGAGGTGGAAAAGGCATTTTCAGCCTTGGCTCTGTAGAATGCAAAGAAGAAAGGAGGCAAGTGGGGCAAAAAAGAACCGTGGCATAGATTGACACAAGCAGAGCAAAGGGATAGCAGAAGCAGTCATGAGGAGCTGGAGAGGCTGAATCAGAAGAGAAGGTATGAAAGAGGCATAAAACTGGGAAAAAAACCCCTATGAGTTACCATTTTGATAAATAGGCACAGTTAGGACCAAAGACTGACAGAAAATATGAAGTGTTTCTAAGGCAAAGACAAAAGAGCAGCTCCCAAATGTCTATGGCAGCAACTTCAGGTGAATATATTAAAGAAGACTTGATTGCCAAGAGGCTAGATTTGACTTGGAGAAGATGAAGGAATCAAGTTATGGCTGGGAATGTGGCTGTGGATGACAGCCTGTTTCTCCTTCCCTCAAGAGAAGAAAGATATGTTTAATTCTGAAATCTGGTTGTTTCCCTGTTTTCACTGGCAGGGGGTTTTTCCAAGTTTGCACCCTGGGGACCACAGCAGTGGAATGTCTGATGGAATATAAAGCTGATTCAGGGCACTCTGGCTCCAGTGTGCCAGCAGGATTATTTAGCAGGCTGCTGACAAGTTCCTGAAGTGCTGAATTCCAAGTGAATTCCACACCCAGGAGGCTTGCACCATCTAGCAGAGAAAATTCCAGGTTTACACTGCAAATTGAATGAGGAGGAGCTGAGGGGAAAGAAGGACACAGGCAACAAGAGCAGGTCCCCTAAACCTCAAGATCTCCGTGGTGGAATAGCTGGAACAGGCTCTAGATGACAGCAGAACACTGACTGCAATCCCAGGGCTGGGAAATACAGCAAGGGCACCTGAGACAAAGCTTTTTTTTAAAATTTGATTATTTCCCTTGAGAGCACCAGGCTGCTTCTTTGTTAGGTGGGCAGTGTGGGTTGGTGAGCACCTAGGGAAACTCTTCCCAGGACAAAATTCACATTAAAGCCACTCTATCCAAATCCTGTACTCAGATTCAAGGCTGAAAAGGTTTGATGACTATTTCTGTGGGCAGAGCAAGAACTTGCCTGAAACCTGAGTCGCATCCATTCCTTCCAGAGCCAATGTGTTTCAGTTTTACTGGGAATTTCAGTGGGGAAGATTAGTCAGACTCCATCAAGCAGGTTGTTTTTATTATCCAGGTCAGAGTCCAGGGCTTTTAAGTCATGCTGCATTTCAGTCCTGTGCAGAGACAACAGAAATTCTAATTATTTATAACCATTTACTCTAAAAACACCCAGCTATTATGGTGTGTATGCTGTGTCAGGCAGCCTTAGGATCATCCTAGGCTGAATAAAAGACATTTAATAGGATAAAAGGAAGTTTAGGTGGGTCTTCTTAGGGACTATTTGTACAAAATAACTGTATCAACAGTAATAAAAACTAAATCAGTAGGATCTTGTGCCAAGTACAAATGTGTTTGAATTTCCCCATCCCTGGAAGTGTTCAAGGCCAGACTGGACAGGGCTTGGAACAGCCTGGGATAGGGGAAGGTGTCCCTGCCCAGGGTATGGAATGAGATGAACTTTAAGGTCCCTCCAACCCTCGATTCCATGAGTTGAGCAAAGGGTGTAGAACCATAAAAGAGCTGTTTCAGTATTTCCTGAGACATTTATGGAATAGCAGGAAACTGCCTGGCCCTGAAATCTGTTCAAATTCTCCCTTATCTCTTCCCAGAGCCCCTTACTGACTCAGTAATCCTTTGGTGGCTTGGAAAGGAAGTTTACTCTCTTGCTTTGTGTTCCCCATCACACAGGGTAAAGAACTCTTCCAAGATTTTTTTTTTTTTTTTGGAAAGCATCTCTAATCCAGCAACCAATTCTGAAGATGCTGGTTTAAAGCATGGCTGTAAGTTAAAGGCTGCAGTCTGTGTAGCTGCAGGAGTGCTCAAACTATTCCAAGTCAAAACACAGTTGTTCCAAAGGAGCGAATTCCAGAATTGGAGCTGTGCAGTTGCTTACATGTGCTTCCCATCACGGGCTCAGCTCTCAGAGCTGCTGCAGAAGGGGTAACTCTATGCCCAAACTATGCTTCCACCTCCATCCCCTCCTGGGAAGCCACATCTAGCACGTGGGTTTGTTCCTGTCGGTGGCAAGGTTGGCAGTTTGGGAAGCCTGGGAATGAGAGGGGGTGAAGGTGGGAGTGGCTGATTGCTGCTCTCCCACGTGTGTGCCTGCATTCCCTCCCTGTCCCAGCCCAATCTTCCCATCCTGTGCCCGAGGGAGCTCTGCTATCCTGCAATAAGGGCACTCCAGACACCTGATCCTCTGGAGAGGCCTGTGAAGCAGCACAGTCACTTCTCCAGGCCTGCAAAACAACACAAAAGAGCCCTAAGACTGGGCAAAACTGCCCTGCAGGGTTCTCCTCCCACCTGCACTTCCCACCCCACCCTGCCTGTTCCACCACTTTGGGGAAATTACCTGCGGTTGGGCTCTGTGCTTCTTCCAAGAGCAGGCTCCAGCTCCAAATTCCCAGAGAATATCCCTTATATCCCTGGTTCTCCAGCCTGTTTGCCACGTTGCCAGTAACTCTCAGCAGCACCAACCCCGTCTACCAAAGAAATTATTTAAAAGCACATTATTAAGCCATCATTTAAATTAATAATAATAAAAAAGCTGCACTTTGTGCTTATTTTTTATTCAATCTGAGTGTATCCCGCTGAGTAACGTGCAGAGGGATTCAGTCATTTGGAGAGGCAAAAGGTATTCAACTCTATCAGTCTGCACAATTCCAGCCAATTTTGGGAGACTATAGATCATGCACCAGAGCCACACCAAACACATACAGGACTAGAACACTACAATTTTTTCTCTCCCAAAACTAAAAAGGTGAGAGTTAAGGGGCTTGGCATCTCCAGGCATTACAGTGTGTTTCTTGGACTGCAGAGATGACTGGGGTTTTGAGCTCAAACTCCTGATGAATGGCTGCTCTTAATACCATGCCTGGCTTAGAGCTGAGCTCATCTGGAATGTTTCTCCTTGTCTTTTCCCACACTTTTTAAATACCAAAGTAGAGGTTCTAAATTATTTTTCTTTCTAGTGAGCTCTTTGGTTATTAGCATTTGACCAGGAGTGTAAATATCTCTAACTTCATAGATGGATTCTGCAACATTCTCACTTTTTCCCTGGTTTTACACTCTGTGTACACCTGATGGGGGATTTATTCAAATAAGACTGCACAAGCCAATTGAGATAAACATGGAAAAATCAAGCACTGTGACTGCTTTCATCTGCATGAAATTGCCTCAGATTTATCATTAAATAGCTCATTTATGCTTTCACATAAAGCACAGAGAACCAGCTCTCTTGAAGTGGACAAGAAGTTGTCCCTGAGCCATGAGTGTTCCCTAGGGGTCAAGAAGGTCAGTGGGATCCTGGGGTGCATCAGGAAGAGCATTCCCAGCAGGTCAGGGGGGGATCCTGCCCCTCTGCTCATCCCTGGGAGGCACCTCTGGAGTGCTGTGCCCAGTTCTGGGCTCCTCAGGACAAGAGAGGCAGGAGGAGAATCCTGCAGAGGCTGCAGGGGTGATGAAGGGATTGGAGCATCTCTGAGGAGAAAAGGCTGAGGGAGCTGGGGCTCCTCAAGAGGAGACCTCTGTAATGTGTATAAATATCCAAAGGGTGGGTACCAGAGCATGGACCAGGCTCTGCTCCATGGGGCCCAGCAATGGGACATGAGGAACAGGCAGATGCTGATGCCCAGGAGTTGCACCTGAACAGGAGGCAGAACTTCTTCCCTGTGCAGTGACCAAGCAGTGACCAGAGTGTCCAGGGAGGGTGTGGAGTCTCCCTCACTGGGGATATTCCAGAGCCTTCCAGACACAATCCTGTGCCCTGTACTCTGGGATGGCCCTGCTGGAGCAGGGAGGTTGGACCAGACCCTCATTGTGGTCCCTTCCAACCTGAACCATTCTGGGATTCTGAGCAGTGAAAGAGTGTCTGGTTACATTCTTAAAAACTTTGAAATGCACCATTTTCAGCTTCTCCTTCCCCACTGACCTGTTTCCCTGCTGCATCACAAGTGCTTTTCAAGACAGTTCAGTCTTAGCTGCAAATAGTGATTCCAGTTTTAAATGAGTTCTCAAGCCACTCTCCCAAGCATTAATGCAATGCCCAATGAATCTGGTCACACTCTGTCCTTTAGAAGCTCCTCAAGTTAAATTGTGGTCAGGCAGCAGGTGAGGGGCACAGTGATCCATGAGTGGGACATGACACAGTGGCTGAAGAGCATTTTAATTCAGAGAGGCAAAAAATGAGTGATGTCAGCCTGGGCTGTATTTCTGCACTGATACCACAGGTGTAAGGCAGAGATAGAGCTACTGAAATGTGTCTGATGCCACCTTTGATGCCAGCTTGGATCCATCCATCTTCATCACACTGGAAAAATGACATCAATGAAAATCACATCATTTACCTACAAGCAGGGTTGTCTAATCACCATATTACTCCTACATGTTCTACTGTCTATTCTAGCATTGAAAAAAAAGGTGGATCCAAGCTTCTCTGCTCGTTCCAGGCTCCCATTCCCAATTTTCCAGGCAGATATAAAGGGTGTCCATGCTGCACAGCACACACAGGGAGGCTGACATGCCCCAAGAGCACTGCATTATCTTCAGTGTTAAGTGATGGGCCATGGCAAAGCAGTGTAAAGCAGCCAGGTTAGAGCATTCTTCCCCTCCTGTAGAGATGCATTTTGGTCCACCTTGACTTCTAAGAAGCAAAAATAATTGCTCAAATTTCTCATAAACAAATCCCATAAAACAAAATGCTTTCTTATACTCCATTTCACTCCAAATCCCAAAGAAACTTGTGATGTTGGAGGGCAAGTTATTTCTTTTGGCTGGCCTTGCTAGAAAAAAATGGCATGCTTTATTTTCCTCTTTACAGGATTCATATTGTGTTAATAAAGTACTCTTGATTCCCTCTGGCTGACTCTGCAGGAAAACTATTCTCTCAAAGCTTCTAGTCTGGGTTAAAGTAATCTTGCTTAAAACTGCCCATAATTGTTTCAGTCTCTTAAGTTTAATGCTGAGCACTGGAAATTCTGCCAAATTTGAGCCAGGATTGGGTGTTCTATGCTGGCAGGATAAGCTGACCAAAAGTAAGGAATTCACTAAATGCAGGGGGAATTTGACCTGGCATTTCTTTGAGCCAGCTTCTGTATTTCTGACCTTGCTCTGAAGAGAATGGAGAGACATGTGAAAATCAAACCAGATGAGAGTTTAATGGGAGCACTCGTTATTCCATCAGCCAAAGCCCCAGACCTGGAGCAGTCCCTGAGGGCAGCTCTGCCTCCTCAGGAAGGGCTCTCACCCTGCTCTCTGCATTCCTCCAAAGGCTGGAGACAGGCAGCAGGAAGCTGACACTGCAAACAAGCCTGGGGACAGCCAGGCTGGGAAGAAGGGGAGCAGCCCTTCATCCTTGGAGACAGTCCCTGGAGGAATGCAGCTCTGGTAAACACAGCATCATCAACAGCTCCACAAGAGAAGGAAACACACTCGAGGAACTTCAGACCTGGAAAATCAAACATGGGTGCAGTACTGATGTCAGTTTTCCCTCCAGGGGCAGGGATGGCACATCCAGGTGTCCTCAGATCCATCAGGAGATGCTTTCAGTGTTATTCCAAACCTTGCATCAGCTTTACCAGCAGCTCTGCCCAAGGCTGTTCTGCACTGCAGGAGTCAAGCCAAAAACCCTAAATAACCTGCCAGGGATCTGCTTTCCAGTCCCTTTAATCTTCCCATGCTGTGGTGGGTGCATTTAGTTTCCTCTAGGTTTGTCTGAGCCTTCAGCACAGCTTAGTTGGTACCAGCTCTTGTAAAGCAGTTCAGTTGTATCAGCCAGAATCTGATTTCTCCCAATCCTCAGTTAATTCAAATGTGAGCTCTGAGAAAACCTTGGGCAACATTTTTTTCAATGTGTGGAGGGACATGCAAAATCAGAGCACCAGAACATTTCATGAGTGTCAATATTACAAAATTTTTCTTCTGATTGTAGCAAGTTTTCTTTTAACTTAAGCTAATATTCGAAGAATAAGTCACTTTGGTTTTCCTTGGCATTATTCATGCCCAAGCTGCCTTTTATTCCCATTCAAAAACCTAGGAGTAATTTGCAGTGCTACCACCCATGCCTGCAGTTATCTCAAGGAGAAAAACCTATTGCCATTTTAAACCAGGAGTGATTTGTCAGAATCTTGAAGGGAAAAAGAAATTTAAAAATCCTTTTCCCTCGTGGTTTTTACAGCAGGAATCAGGATAACCAGGAGTCATTGCAGAGACTTCAGCCCACCTGAAGGGGAACAGAGATTCCCATTTTTCCATCACACTAATTGCTTATTGCTATCCCTGAAAGAGCAGAAGGATCCTTGGAAAGGTAATACCTTCATGACAAAGCAGAACAGACTCTTTTGCTGTAGGAACTCAAGCAGCTTATGAACACTGCACTGGGTCAGCCAAAGGTCTACCTTTCCTGGCCAGTAACACCACATGTAATAAAACTATCAGGGAGAATTACCACATTCCTCATTTAGGTCTGTCCCCTCCAACAACTGTTCCCAACTATTACTTGGCTTTGAAGTTCCCTTCTCCCATTTCAGATCTAAGGCAGGCACTGAGGACCCAAAAGACCATTCTAATTATGATAGTTACTATAATAAAGGATATCACCTTTCCCCACAATCCTTGCGTCCTCATTCCTCCATGGGAATGCTTTTCCTTGCACATTGTTGGCCTCACAATATTTGATCTTCAATTTTCAAAGCTGAATATTTATGCAGAACAATAAAGTTTCTGATCCTCCAATTACCCTCCACTGAAATGCTTCCATGCATAACAACCACACGTACAAGCAAACAGTGGGAGGATCAGGACCTGAGATAAAACATCAGTTGTAATGTGTCTGTGTCCAAACTCATTAAAGATGATAAGAAGCCCATGGAAATCAATCTTGCTTTATGAGTAATTCTGTATTTGCCCAGGTTATTTTTTCTGGAAGTGATTTTCAAAGAGCTAAAGAGAGCACACACTCAAAAGCAAAAAAAAAGCACCACAGCAAAGACACCTAAAATAAACCAGCACTGCTATTTAAGCAGTCTGAGAGAATCCATATCAGGTGGGATTACAGAAATAGGCAAGAACTACAAAACTGATGAGGATTTTGTTTCTTTAAAGAGCTCCTCACTCTTTGTTGTGTCCCTTTTCTGCACAGAACACCCCTCTGTCCCTCTTCTCAGAGCTTGCACCATCATTCATGCCTCCTCTTCTGCACACAGCCCACATCCTTTCTTCCCCTGAGAAGAGTTAAACACTCTTGTTCCTCCAAAGAACAATTTATTTTTCCTGACAAGGCCTTTTATGCAATTAACTGGAGAAGCCATAGCCAGAAAGAAAGAATAACACATGTAAAACCATGCCAGAGAACAGAGTAGGTAGGAACTTGTTGAGTCTATTACCAGAAAAAATGTTTAAATCAGTGGTGTGTTCTCATAAATCAAAAGCCATATTTAGCATTTAGCCCTAACTATAACCATGCCTGAGCAATGTGGAATAGAGAGAAAACACTTTAAAAATTTGAAGCTCCTGAAACGAAGGAGGGAGGAAGCAGCAGATGAGACAAGCACAATGCAGGGTCATCTCCAGACAAAGAATTTATTTTACAGGTGAGAATGGAGGTGCCACAGCATTCAGGGCTGAGCAGAGCCTGCCAATCACACCAGCTTGTGTCTGGTGGTGATTTGGAAACATTACAGAACCATTTGAACCTAGTTAAAACTTGGACATTTATGTGGGGTTTGTGCTGTACAAATATTGAGCCCAGAAGAGCCAGAACTCTTTGCTACAGATCTGAGACAAAAGGATTTGCACTGCAGACCATAAAAGATCATTCTTTTTCAATTACACTTGACAGGTCTGAGTTATTGTAAGAGGAATAGGTTTGGAGCAGTAACAGTGAACCAGAGAGCATAATGTAATTTGAGAAACAGCACAAAAACCTCATCACATCCTTTTCTTTTTCAGCTGGGAGTGCAAGATTGTATCTTTTCACCCCTCATCCTTGTTCATCCCTTTACTCTTCCACTTGAGCTGCTTTGATTCAGATTTAGGGCTCCCATTCATCCCAATTAGATGGCTTTTCTGTAAAGCTGCTTTCCAAACCCATTCCTCTGCTCTGCTTCCATTGATAGGATTTCACTGCTTTCCAGAAAAGTAATGGATTTCTCACATATCACAATTTCTAAAGGTCCCTTCTTCAACAGCATCCTCCTCAGCACAGAAACCTTTAGCAGTTGTGTTAAAGCAGTGGCTCTGATCCAAAGAAGGATTTTTTTGCCTGCTGTGAACTCCAGCACTCCTCATTTTTACTTGCAGCAGTGCAATCACAGCTCCCAAGCAGAGACTGCTGTTCAGTGCCAGGGAAGAGGGAGCAGGTCACCCACAGGACCCATGCTCAGCTCCCTGCCTGCAGGCTTTGGGCTCCTGAGGCTCTAAGGGCCTCCCCAGGCTGCTGCTGGGGTTTGTGTCACAAGGAGGAGGATTCTTCCCAGCCTTGTCCTTCCTTCTCACCTTATTTACTTCTCTTCAGCCACTGAGTCCAGTCCCACCATGTGATTTTTAAACTTCATTTGTTCCTTTAGGCAATTGCTTTTACTAGAACTGCATCCTCCCTAAGAAATCCAGGACAATTTGCTTCTGCTTTTGCTTGCAGTGCTTAACACATTGTCAGAGCTCCCACTGAAGCAATCACACCGAAAATAAGAGTTGCTTCTTCCAGTTCTGGCATTTACACATTTTTATGAGACACTGGAAAAGTACAATTGGATTTTTTTCCCCCTTGCAAATGCTGAGACAGTAATAAGTAACAGATTCACAGAGTTCTGACTGGGATCTAGGTGTCTCTGACATGTACCATGTATTTCAAATATATTACACACTCTAATGCTCCTGTTATCAAGAGCTTAAGCTTTTTACGTTCTCCTCTCCCCATCAACAGTGGAACCAGGGAGGATTCCCACTACAAAGCTCTGCTCCACACTTCCCACAAAACAAAGCAGCCTGCTGGGGCTCCAGTTGGGATCAACTTCTTGCATCATCTGGGTTCATTTTCTTACCCTATTATTACCTCCAATCATGAATACTTCAGTGTTTCTAGGAAGTTTCAAAAGGGGAAGGCGGTTAAAAATTATTTGAAGAAATATTATTGTGAAGGAAGCTCAAAATGACTCCACAATGTTTGGGACCTCCTCCTAATTCAAGAGCTGTTCATGGGACACACCTGGTGGGACCCTCTTCAGCCCTAGATGATGTGTAGCTTATCTGATGGCATGAAGATACAAGAATTTTAAATTATAGAGTGGTTTGGGCAAGAAGAGACTTTGAAGATCATTTAGTTCCACCCCACATCTTCCACTAAACCAGGTTGCTCCAAGCCCCATCCGAGCTGGCCTGGGACACCTGCAGGGATGGGGGGCAGCCACAGCTTCTCTGGCTGCTCATTTTATCCTGGTGTTTCCAACCACAAACCAAAGAATTTAGGTCCAGTTGAATCCAAGTTAACATCCTACAACAAATGCATGAGACAACCCATTGCATTCTGAGTAGAATGCTGCCAGAAAGTGAAGGGGGAATGAAAATTGAGATTCATTATGTTTAAAGTGGACTTTTGACCAGGAAGATGAATGGCTGCATTTTTCTGGGCAGATTTACAGGCCAAATGAATCCCTGGTTTAACCTCTGAACTTGGAGGGTTTCATAAAGGGAGGAATTTGCCTATTGGGGTCACGCATGCGAATTCCCAGGCATTACAAGATTGAAGTTGTGGTCATTTCAACCCAGAAAAGAAAGACAAAAACCCACAAGAGGGTGGCTAGGGAAATAAGATTTAAGAGTGCTGCTTCCAGACCATCAGACAGCAATGGATACCCTGAAGAAAAAAGCAGATGCCCTGGAAGAATTAGAACATCAAAATGTTTGGTACTCTCTGCTCTCAGGTCACTGATGCCCATGGAAAATCACATCCTGCACTGCCCTCAACCAGAAAATTCCCATTATCCCTGACTGCTTAGTAAATGCCTGACCCTCCTTCCATGGAAGGATGGACATTGTCTTCTCCTCACCTCATTTTTGACACAAGCACCTGCTGAAGTTGCTACCAAACAAGGTGAGAGGAGCCACATCACCCCAGACAACTGCACCAACTCAGAGGAGAATCACACAGAATGTACAGATTATAAACCAGAGAACTCTTCCCAATTTCAGAATATTGTAGGATTTCTAGAGCACTCAGATATTCTCATCATACATAGCCAAAGGTAAATACCACAGAATGGTTTGGGTTGGAGGGAACCTTAAAAATAATTTCATTCCAACCCCCTGCCATCTCCAAGAGCTGTAAATGGTTTAAAAGTGGAAAAGGGAGTAAAAATACCAAATGTAACATTACTAAATATTGGAAGCTAGCCCTGATATCATGTTCAGTGGGCTCCCAGCTGATTCTTCACCCACAGTGCATTTGCCTTTCTTTCCTCCCAGCTGGCACTGAAGTAGCAACAGCCTCAATAACAGATTTTGGGAAATTTTTTACTGTAACCAGACTTGTAGCAGCATTTAAGGTTGTGTTTAACATTAAACTGAGCTATTTTCTGGCTGTCTGTAAAAAATAGAACATGAGCTAATATGAAATAATAGATCATGCAGAGTTTTGAGGTCAAAATCCCATTCTTAATGGATTTTTGAAAACACACTAACAGTGACAGCCCTTTGTTGATGTTGAGGCTGGTTTCTGGGAATGCAGTGACCAAGGATTTGCATCTGTTTGCATACAGAACTTGTAACTGCTGAACAAGTCAGAGCTCCCAAGCACAGATGAATGTTTGTTGATTCTGTCCTAAATGGTGTTGCATTAATACCAGCAAGAGATCCCAACCCTACACGTGGTGCTACAGAAACAGGACAGATGCTCTGTTCCAAGGATCTCGGCTTAAAACTGAGCCTGCAGCTTAACAGCAGCCTAGGAAGGTCCCTTAAGGTACCAGTTGNAAAACAACTGGTACCTTAAGGGACCTTCCTAGGCTGCTGTTAAGCTGCAGGCTCAGTTTTAAGCCGAGATCCTTGGAACAGAGCATCTGTCCTGTTTCTGTAGCACCACGTGTAGGGTTGGGATCTCTTGCTGGTATTAATGTAACACCATTTAGGACAGAATCAACAAACATTCATCTATGTCTATGAAACCTTCCCACAAAGTCACTCATCGCCCCTTCCCAACTTCCATCACCATCAAAATCTATTGGAAATTTAGGAGTGGTAATCCTGACATGGAAATGCAGTCTGGAACTTAGAGATTAAATCCTGATTTAAACAAAATAACTCTTCTCTTATTATTAAAAATAAAAAAAAAATAGAAAAAAAAAAAAGGCAGCTGGATGTTAAAAGCAGAGAGTTGGGCTATGAACATAAAATAAAGTAAAATAACATAATAACCATTCCCAGAATGGTTTGGGTTCAAATGGACCTAAAAGCTCATCCCATTCCACCCCCTGCCATGGGCAGGGACATCTTTTACTAGACCAGGGTACTCCCAACCCTGTCCAACCTGGCCTTGGGCACTTCCAGGTATAAACACTTTAATCTACATCTCTCAGCTAGGAAGGAATCTGCAGTCCTAGGAATTCCCTTAAGAATTTGCAGTTTTTGTTGGGCCATAGGATAAGAGACATGGATTGGTAACTGTCTCAGTTAATTTACAGGACAAAAAACACTGTCATAAGAAGCTTCCCCACTATCTAACATCTTTATCAATCAGGTGAAACATGATGAATTTTAATTCCTCTTCCACTTTTGTTTCTCCCACAGACATATCACGGGCAGGTTTCCTGACTATCCCCCTGAGAAGACAGGCGGTTCCAAGGCTATATTTATTGAAAAACATCCAGAGCAGGTACTGTCCCTCTTCTAATTAAAAAAAGATCATGATGTTGGAGAAGGATTTGCCACAAAACATGTCTGTCTATTTAAGTAGCAATTTTCTCTAACAGTGGCTCTAGTTCTCCAAGAACTTTATGGTTAAAAGCTTTTTGTTGCAAGTGGAAGAATGTGTTTGGTCTTTTTCCCAGAGTGTTTCCAGTTAGGTACCAAAATCTGTTCCCTTTCAGGCTGTGCAGGCACTTAATCACGACTGAAGGTGCTCAGGTGATAGAAAAGAAGTAGAGAGCAGCAGCAGAGAAGAGTTTCTTATGCAGGCAGGGCTAGACCTTGATTTACTGCCAAGGCTCATTAAGCAAATTTAACATCCCAGCGAAGGAAGTATCTCAGTTTATCTTGTGTGTTGTAGTGAACTCGGTTGTTTTTCCTGGTAAATCCCTCTGCTGATTTCTCTGGCTAATGGAAGTGGCTGATAATCTCTTCCTCTGATCATCTGAGTGTCATGCAGGGAAAGTGATTAAGCCTAGCTGAAGGCAGTGGTCGACACTTGGAGCCTTTTCCACTCATCCCGATGAGCCAAGTGGGATAATGAGTCTGTTGGGAGAAAACAGGAAGCAGGATTTGGCCCCTGAGTGAGCCAGTGTGCTGGGCTAGGAAAACTAAGAGGTCACAACCCGAATTCTATGGTCCTGGATATTGTTGCATGATTTAGAGGATTTTTTATAGAGTCACAGAAAGGTTTGCATTGGAAGGGAGGTAAAAATCATCTCATTGCAGCCAGCCTGGCACCTTCCACTAGCCCAGGCTGCTCAGAGCCCCATCCAGGCTGGCTTCCTTGAATGCTTCCAGGGATGGGGAATTTTGGATCCACTCCTCCCTGGGATCACAGGGAGGAGCCTGGGGCACACAGCAGTCTCTGTGTGGTTTGGGGGTATGTAAGGACAGGCTAAGCCCAGCACTAACCATCAGCTAACTTTGCTAAAAATGCAGCAAAACTGCTGCAAACAGCTGTCTGTGCCCCACTAAAACTGAGTTTGGGACTGCTCCTGGTTTTAGCAAAGTCCAGGGGCTAAACCCTGCTGGGCTCTGCTCCTGGGTCCCTCTGCTGTTCAGGCAGGCAGAGGGAGGGAAACCCTCGGTGAAGTTTTCAGCCTCTAGAGCAGAAACACGTGCCAGAGTCCAGAAGGCTTTGTTGGCTGCTGGGAGCAGCCAGGAGCCAGGCAGCCAGTGGGGCTTATTGCTGGAGCAGGGTTTGAGGAATGTGATGTTAAAGAGCCCTGCTACCATCAAGGATTAACACAGCTTGGGAAGAAAACACCACAAGGAATTATTCTGAGCAGCACTGGATATGGAGGTAGATTCTGGAGAAATGGATTTAACCTTCCTGTCATGCTCCCAGCTTTCAATTCAGCTGTTTTGTTGCCTTTCCTGAGCGTCTGGTTTTTCTTTGCATGAAAAAATGGAAGCCAAAAGTCTGGAGAGGTTGTTTTACTGCTGGTTTTCCCTGCACCCTGGGAAAAAAACTTCCTCTATTTTCCTAACAAATTTTCACTAGCAATTATCTGATTTTCACCAATTTGGGGGCCTGGGTTTTTTTCTCCCTTTTTAGCCAGCAGAATGTGTGTCACAGCTTTAAGAGATCTCCACAGTGCAGTTGGCCAGAGAAAGTTCAGTGCAATCATGATTTTACCTGAATGTCAGACAAGTAAAACATTTTTTGTTCCACTGAGTCAGCTGCATATTAAAAAATCCCTGAGGCCACTGGGTTTGTTCCACACACTGGTCTATGGGGCAACATAGGAAAGGAAATCCTGGCCCCATGGAAGCTGATGGGAGTTTTGTCCTTGACTCCAGGGGGGACAGGAGTTCACCTCTTGTCTATATGAGCTCCTATGCAGGGGTTGGTTACTCCTAAGTCAAACTCCATGAAAAATCAAGACCAAACTGTATTTAAAAAGTGAGCATTTTATAAGGCTTCAGTAAAGACACTTTGGGGAAAATAAAATACAAATTAATCACTTCACGAACCATTGCTGCATTATTATACATTCTATATTTCTTGATCCTTTGACAACCCTGACCTTACTTGACTTTGTAATGTAGCTGGCCTTCTGCACAAACTGCTTCCATGACATTTTACAAATACCTTCCCAAAAGACATGCCAAAGACATCCCAATGCAGAGTACTTGGTGCTACTTTTCAGTCAGAAAAATAAGTGCTGTCCTTTGAAAAGAAGCTACTTACTCTTCAAGACAAATTTAACATTCCAGGACATCAGTGTAATCTCCCTGCATCTGTTCCAGATTTCTATCTCTAATGGTTTTTTATGTTTTGCTCCACAGATAATCATCAGATGTGACAATTTTTAGCTTTGCCCTTATCCTGCTGCCAACAAAATTACGATCTTTTCCTGTAGTTCATTAAGTCTCATCACCATGAAAATAAGCCAAGAGAGTTGCCATTTCACAGGCATTTCCCCCTCTCCCAGCTCCCCCTCATTTCCAATATTAAATAACATCCAAAAAAAAAAAAAAAGAAAGGTGTCAGAGAAGGACTAAAAGCCTTAAAATATTCTGAATATTTAAATTTAACCATGCAGGAGGAGGGAAACTGTACTTGACCTCTGTTAAAATTACACACTTAAAATATTCACCTACAGACAGCAATCCACCTTCCCCAAAAAAACCACACCAAAAATCCTTCATGAAGAAGAAACATTTCCTAGGTTCCAACAAAACTTCTTTCTATAGAGTTAATACTCCAAGAGAGAAACTTTTCCCTCCAGGAACACCAGGCTGTGCCCCTGTAAAGTGTTTGTGTTTGGGCTGGTGTTAGAGCCAGGCTCTGAGGCTGCTCTCACCTGCCACAGCTGGAGATCCAGCATCCCAAACTCACTCTATCCCTGCTTTGCTTTTATGCCCACAACTCTAGAAGGCAAGAAGTTCAAGTAAGGTTTTCTTTCAAGGAATAAGAGCAGGGTCTGTTCCTGAGGAACATTTACCTTCCTTGAGTATCATTTTACCTGAGCCAACACCAAATTTCCTGTGTCTGAGGACAACAGAACAAGTGAGTCCTGCTGGCAGCTGGAAATTTTCTTATGCTTGGCACATATAAACCAGCATTAGACACTTTCATTCATAGGCTACACTCTGGTTTAGTGCCCAGTTCTTTCTTCTCCCCAAAAAAAGGAGATTTGCACTGCAAGCTTTTAGAAACATGGTTGAACTGATATGGGAATACAAAAGTCCATTTAACTTTTATGTAGCATCAGTTTTAAAGGAAAATGTCTTTTCAGCCACTGAAGAAAATGTTACTAGAGAGGAATCATCACTGGCACAACAGGATTCTTAGGAAAGACTGGGAAAAAATACAAAGAGGCTAAAATTCATCCGCTCCTACTGAAATACAAACTCTTCCTCAGTATTAAGAGTTTGCTAACTACTTTCTGCATAATTTCAAAAATGGATAACCTAGCAAAGAAAAGGGGAGTCCAAAACAACTTAGGAAGACATCTACTTCTCTCTCCACTGTGAAGTTTTCTCCAGGGGAAAAGAAAAATACAAACTACACTGAAATGTGGGTGAATTGCCTACTAATCTCAAACTAACCTTTGCTTGCCATTCCCTTTCTTTCCTCCTCTTTTGTCAGATTGTTCAGGCATCTCCTTGCAGCTGGAGGGGAAGTGGTTCTGTATGGAAGAGCAGAAGCTACTCAAGGTTAGATACAGGGGCAGCTTTCCCCCAGCTCCCAGCCCTCTGCACTCATGGAGCTGCTTGGAGCAGAGCTGGGGGAGCTGCAGCAGGAGCTGCAGCAAGGCCAGGCACAGGGACAAGGACACTTGAGCTGCTCAGTGCCATCACAGCAGGTTCATGAGAACAGAAACTCTGTCTCACCCCTCCCACTATCATTCATCTGTGCAAAAACACCAAAGCAAATCACTCAGAGTCTGGATGCACTTAAAATACTGCCTGCAGAATGCAGAGGCACTGCTGCAAATGGAAACCTTTTGTCAATCACGTGTGTGCTTCCAGGTATCCTGCTGGATAAAGCCACCCCTGAGGTGCTGGGAATGGTTCTGGTTACCCTTTGCAGGCAGAGCAGAGCAGAGGTGGAGGTGACAAGGTTGGGTTTCTGGCTGAGTAGGAGCACTACAGTAAAGGATACACTCGGAGTAGCTCTGTTGGTTTTGGATACAACAGGCCTGCTGGGACACTAAAAACCTATTTTGAACTCCAGTCAATCTGTTAATCTATCCCAGGGAATGAAATGCTTCGCTGCTTATCACTGCAAGATGTGACTGAGCGGTGCTCGGGGTTTGAATTACCATATTTAATTAAATGTAAGATACTGAAATGCTTGGGGAGAGCCACTAATGAAACTGGCCTGGCTGCAAAGCACAGCCCTTGTCATTGTCCCCTTCCAGCATCCAGTGCATTCAAAGGTGTACTTGAGAAAACAAATACTTTCACTGTTACAGGAAATACATCTTACAGTTGGAAATGTTTTATTTTCTACTCTTTCACAGTTCTGCCAGTATTAGTGGTCCATTAATAAACTTCAATGGATTTTCTGATTTACACTCATTAGTAAATGATCTTAGAATTCCTCTCAGGGACAAGAAAGCTGCCTAGAAACAAGAAAAGCAGAAAATTTTCACCCTCTGCCTTTTTCAGATAATAAAGTATAAATGGCCAGGAACTAAAGATATGGGAATTAATGGAGCTGTCTGTACCCAGTTATCAGCTGCTACTTGCTTGCAGGGATAGAGATGCTGAGCTATTCCTGTGCATCTGTCAGGGTTTGTCACAATATCTCTATCCAATCTCCCTCACCCACTAGAACAATTTCAGTCTTTAGCCATATATTGAAATTAGACACACCTTGGGGCAGCCTTTTAAAACCCATCCCTATAAAAATCAATCTGCCTTACAAACACCAGGACAAATTCATAATCTGGGTCTGAGTCCAGAGGGAGCTTTGAGTTGTGTGTCATTAGAATATTCTGCTTCTGGATGGCTTCAGGAACTGGTCTCACTCCATAAAAGCCCTCGTGATCTGGGACAGAGACATCAGCCTTTTCCTAATGGTAAATTGGGATAGTCAGCACCTGTGCTGGAGTTTGCAGGGGGGGCAGTGCCCTGAGCACAAAAAGGCTTCTCTGTGATGGTCTGGAATTCTGAGAGTGCAGTCCACTGGATTGTAACAGGGTGGTAACTGAACCACTTCATTAGTGGCTT
Source organism: Buphagus erythrorhynchus (assembly GCA_013400855.1). Classification (NCBI taxonomy): domain Eukaryota; kingdom Metazoa; phylum Chordata; class Aves; order Passeriformes; family Sturnidae; genus Buphagus; species Buphagus erythrorhynchus. Next base: position 35,902 of record VZTT01024926.1, on the reverse strand, counting down.
GTCTGAAGTTTCTTCTGTCTTCACTCAGAGCCAAGATTAAAAACACAAACGAGATGAATATTCTCGTGTCTGGCCCTTGTTGC
>VZTT01024926.1:0-35703 GCA_013400855.1 Buphagus erythrorhynchus | reverse complement strand
TTGTCCCATACCTATCACTATATTATAAAAACCTCAAATTTAAAACCCTTCATCATGTGAAATCTGTTTAACTACACACCTGTCACTTTAACTCCATCACTCAAATTTGGAAGCCATCTCCAAGGCCCCAGGTCAAAAGCAGTGTGTTCTCCAGGGGGTCAGAGCCAGAGGGAACAGAAAGCTCAAAAATCCCAGGTTTCTGGGATCCAGCACTGGATATTATGTTTCCCCAATCATATTCCTCTCTGTCTCTTTCAGGTTGCTGAAGAGCTGACTGCCAAAAAGGAGGCAGTGAAAAAAGAGAAGAAGAATGGAAAAGAAGAAGACAAAGAGGCCAAACTCCAAAAGGCACAAAAAGCTGGAAAGCAAGTAAGGCAATGACAGCAGGTTGTGAAGCCAGAGGCAAAGCTCAGGGGTGGGCAGAGGCTGTTAAGTGACATTAAACTGGTCACCAGAGCTCCAGGCTGAGGTTCAGGAGACAAAGAACTGGCTGAGGCTGGTCTCTCTCAGCCTTTCCATGACCTCAGTGATTCTGGGGAACTTTTTACCTCTCATGTTTTAGGAATGGCCACGACTGAGCTCAGTGGGAAGAGCTGATGGAGGTGCAGACAGTCAGGGATATAAATGAGAGCAAAAATACACTTCAGGGCTTTGGGCTCACTGCCAGGGCTGTCAGACAGGTAACAAAGTGGTAACCAAGCATTTCCACTCTTAATGGGGGTACAGAGAAGTTAATTGCTGCCACCCCTTGCAGAATTAGGAATTAAGAGCCTTTGTCTCACTGAGATACCCACCTCAAAGCTTGTGTGGATTTCAAACTAATTTTTAAACCACATCAGCCAGCATTTCATAAACCTGTAAATAAAGCCATGCATTTTCAGCCCACGTTGTCAGGGTAGGAACTGTTTTTGCTCCAAGTGTCCAATACCCCGTGAAATCTTTGTGATAAAGGGCTGCTTTCACAGCAGACACACTTCCAAATTATTTCAGGAGCAACTTCACAGAGCAAAACACCTGTGAAAGAGAGCCATGACCAAAGGGCATCTTCAAAAGCAAGCTGTGCAACAAAAATTGTCAGCTTTTGCTGAAGCAGCTGCTTTTGTTTCTCATTCACTTCACAATATAATCAAAAGTTGAAACAATATATATTTTTTTAATAAGGGTGATTAATTTCTCACTAAATATGTGGGGGAGAAGGGTGAGTTTTCTAGGGCAAAGAAAACTCTTCACTGCATGTTTTACACAAATTAATTTGAAGGCCTAACCCTAGAACAAATATATTTCAAAAAAATTATGCTTTTCTTGGACAACATCCATTAATCTGGCCAAAGCTCTCAGAACTTCTAGCCAAGAACCTAAATTACATGAATTGAGGAAGGATCAGTCAGTTTAATTGGAAGGTAGATACCTAAATGTTAACTTGTAAATGAGCACCTTGAAAACACTCTTTGGGGGTTTGGGTGGGGTTTTTTTTTTCCCTTTGTAAATGAAAATACACAGCAGGCTGAAGGAGCAAATACATGAATGTTTTTCAGTGTCTTCAAGCCTGATTGCTTACCTTTGCTAACTAAGAAGGGTTGTGGCTGCTCCTGTGCAAATAGGAGATGTTTTTAAATTCTAGTCACACGTGTCTTCAGTCAGTCACTTGTTACTGTGACCAATTTGTTGGGTGACACTGTCAGGGCACTGGTGAAGCTCCTAAAACTGGATGGCACCTCACCCATCTGCTTAAAAACCTGACTTTCACAGGATAAAATTTGCTTCCTTCTTAGTTTTGCACATTCCTGAAGGTAAGAACCAACAACAGCAAAAATGTGTTTTGATCCCCTCGCAGTCTCTGCAAGGCTGTTTTGAATTGGGGTGAAATAACAGCGTGGAGCTCTGGGGTTTTATAACTCCATGTCATTCCCATCTCCTCAGCCATCACAAGTCCTGTCAAGTAAAATTCTGAGCCATTATATCAGGTTCTCTATGGTTCATTGAGAAAGAACAAAGGGAACATTCTCTCCAAGGTTATAGCACTGACAAGGGAAAAAAAAAGAGTATCTTAGACCAGTTGAGAAGTATTTGGAAAAGTTTTAACAGCAGGGCTCTTATTAAAATAAGTATAGGCTATAAGTCATAGGGATGCAGGCTGAAAAAAAGCTCTGCTCCCAACTTCAGCTCCTAAAGAAAACAAAAGTTTGATCCCAGAAGGAAATTTAAGTATTTCTGAAAAGCCTGATAGCAATCTTTACAAAGAGTATTTGGTATCAAAGTAACTTCACTTTCTTTTCTCTGCAAGGTGCTGATTTGATTTCCCATAGGCACCTAAAGAAAAAAAACAACCCATGGCTTCATCCCCACAAAATCCCTCCTTCCAAAAGCAGAACCAGTGTGGACTGCCTCACCCAGTAACCTGCTGGAGCTTGTGTCACTGAACATGAGCAAGGCTGTGCATCCCTGAATTTCACCCAGAAGTGTCAAAGAGTGAGACACATTCCTGTCCTTAGTGAAACCTCTTAGGAAAGTGTCCATAAGAAACATGCACAGTAGAGACAATTCAGTTTTCCCTGCTCAGAAATAGATTGAGACTCTTTATTTCCACATTTCTGCTTAAATTCAAACATATATTGCTGGTTCAAGGGGCCTTAACACATTTTTAAAACAGAACAAGCACAGAATTAATCCACTGAAAATCCAAAAATACATAAATTGGTTTCAAAGGAAAAGTTTTTTTTGTTATGTTGACTCTTAGGCTGTTAATTGAGGCAAGAGAAAACAGAACTGCAACTGTCCTTTAGACACAAGAGAGTGGGTTTGATTAAAATCAATTAAATTGACACAATGATATCATTGACATCAGTGTATAAAATCACTGAAGCACATAACTAAAACAATTCACTGGCTTATTTATAACAATAAAATGTTGATGTGTCCTGTGGTATTGAGAGGCTAAAAATGAATAACCCATTTTTAGGCTGGTTTGGGGGAATTTATTTGTTGGGTTTTTTAATAGTTGACACATTTCCTCTCAGAACATTATGGTTTCATCATTTTCTATACAATACCATGGAAAAAAATGATAAAAGAAGGATTCTGCCTACTGCAAGTGATTCAAGGATGAACCTCAAAGTGAAACACCCTGTGAAACTGGGAATACATTGGAGTAACTGGGATTTGAGCTCAAATCCTCCAATTTTTTGTTACACTTTACCAAAACAGTTCTTGATGTTCAGTCAAGAACCTCCCAAGTCTCTTTCAAATGCATCTGTAGGGTAGAAGTGATAAAAGCATTTAGATTTTTCCTGTCCTTCTGGGCCCAAACTGTAATTACTGTCATAATACTTGAATTGAAAACAGATATTTGATAACTCACATAATGGGGCTGCAACTGTACCTGCAGGTAGCAGATATGCCCCTAATTACAGAGCTTATTTAGGGGGGTGTTTAATTTTAATCATTTCAGGAGCTGCACTTTCTATCTTGCTGATAACAAAGGGTTTGCAGGTTTTTTAGCAAAATCCTGATCCACCTTGTGCTGTCTGGTATAAATCCACATTCACCTCCTCCCCAAACAGTGATCTAATCTCCCTTTATCAACTATTACCTTACTCACATCTTGAGACTTACAACTGATACAAGATGAAGAAACTTTGATAATTTTCTGGGAGGTTTTTCCCTCAGAAATACTGGTTCAATTAAATTAAACTGTTTCAGGAATATGGCAATAGCAGCAAAAGTAACTGAAAAAAATGGCATTGAAATTAAATTCCATTTAAATATTGCAAGTCTCCTACATAAATTACATTTTCAAACGAGCTGGAGTTTATTCTTGTTTAATTTTGTGACATCAGCTGATAAAGTCACACCCCTTCTCTCATGGAGCAACCTGGGCTAGTGGAAGGTGTCCCTGTCCATGGCAGGGGGTGGAATGGGATCTTTCAGGCCTTTTCCAACCCATTCCACGATTCTGTGAAACAATGCTGTCAGCAATTCCTCTCTTCACTTTCCCCCCCAATCCAGGTAGTGGATGAAGGCTGGAAAATGGGTCCAAGCAATTTCCTTTCGATACTGGAGGAAGGAAGCTCTCAGTACCAAGGTCAGTAGAAAAAGATAACAATTCCAGCTGGAATGTTCTCCCAGATCAGCTTCATCAGAGTGTCATTCCTCTAAGGTCAAGTGGGCAGCTGCTCAAACTATGGAATGTTATAAAAATGATATTTCGGAAGGGAGTTTCTCAGTACCTCAGTTTTTCCAAGGAATCTGTCAAAAACATTGAGCTAATCATGCAGGAAGGGAAATTTCTGTAGGTGAAAGTGAACAAACTCAAAGCAAAGTGCTTCAAATACATATAAAAAAGGCATTTTAGGATTTCCTGAGGGCAACAGGAATGACATCAGAATAGCCAAAAATTCAAAAGCACTATACTGTAGATAAAGTTTCAGCATCAGTGGTTTCATACTCCTGCAACTCTACCTGTCCTATCTCCTCCAAGAGTGAGAATTCATGGAAAGAGTCCATGGATTCCTTCACAGCATCCACAGCTACTCAGATGATTTTTGATTATGTTTGAATAGGAGGAGCATCTTCTCAAGCAGAGGCACAAAACTATGAATGTATTTCCTTCATGGAAAGTGTGTGAAACTAAAACATAAACCAGACTTTCAGCAAGGGGCTTGGCTGATTTTTCACCTGGAGAAAACACCAAAAAGCAGGGATTTCTTAATAAAAACCACAAAAGGGTGTTTTGTTCTTTTCCAGATCTCTTCTATCCTTTCCTCTGCTTTTGATACTTCTGTTTATCTCTTCAACACTTGTCTTCAGTGCTCACCCTGATTCACAAATGAGTTAGGAAGTCTTGCACTTGTCTAAAGTAGAAGACAAGTAGAAGTGGAAAATGGAGTTATTTTTGCTGTATCTCTGCAGTTTCTGTTCTGATACAATGTAGAAAAATATCTTTTCTGCTCTCCACTCTTCAGATTTAGTGCCTTGCTAAAATTCCTCGTATGAAAAGTGTCCATTATTCCCTCCTGCTGACAAATTACTGGCGTCGAGTTTTCTGCGTGATTTGAGCTGGCTGCAGAGAAAGAAGTGAACAACTTGCTAAATATGCAGCAGTAGTTTGATCTGACCTCTGACTTGTAACAATTAGGATTTTCTTACATGTTATAAATCACAGAGCAGCCTTCTGGCTAAAAAGGAGCTTTGCATCCCATCTCCTCTCAAATACCAAATCAGAACCCCGCTGAAGGCAGGAGGAGCTTTAGATAAGGATCAAATCCATCCAAACTTCTTTCCTTAGCTGGCCAAGGACAAAATGGCACCTGGAACTCAAAACTTGCTGTGGCAAGAGTGGGGCTGCCACCCAGCAAGTCCCCAGGGCAGGGAAGGAGCAGCGTGGAAGCAGCAGAAGGGAGGCAGGAGGGGTTTGCCTTGGAGGAAACATGCTCAGCACAGCAGTGGATCCCAGAGTGAGGAATAAAAACACCACAGGGGTCAATAGGTTACTTTGATAGCAATGGAGAGTCCCAAATTTCACACCTATCTCGTGTAATAAGCCAGGGGGTTTACGAGGGGATGGGGGATTTGTCACCCAAACTGTATCTGAGCACCAGCACTGCCATTCCCAGCAAGACTCCTGCTTTGAGCCCTGCAAACACAGAACTTTTTGGGGTTATTCACACAGTGTGAGTGCCTCTGTGATTCCCATTTCCCACTTACACACCCACACATCTCCAGCCCATCCTGCTGGAGCTGACAGCTACTCCCCAGCTCTGAAGGCACATGAGAAGGAGCCTTTTCTGCACAGAGCATAACCAGAAACCCTCAGAGTGGAAAAGCTCTCTTGAAGGCTTCAAAGAATACCTGCAGTTCTGTCTTAGGCACAGGAAGAGTCTATAGCTGTGCAGTTAAACTTCAGGTGGGGAATTTTTTTCCTGCTTTTCTCCTGGTGAACCAGGTCCATTTGACACCACACTTATTTTTAGTAAACAGCTCTCAATTCCTCCTTGCAGCACAATCCCCTGCCTCATTCACTTTGGGCTTTTCATTGCAGGGGACTCACAAAATACTACCTGGGGTTTGTCCAAAATTATTTTATTTTTAATCTAACCATGGATTCTTTAGTCATCAGAATCAAATCTATAACATCCACCCAGAACAGTGCAAGCAGTCTCTCTTGTATTTTCAGTTTTAGGCTGCTCTCCTCTCAGTAGCAGAATTATGCAGGAAAACCTAGGTCTGAGTTTGGACTTTCTACTGAGAACTTTTTTGTTAATCTTATGTAGATATAGGTCACTTGCTATCAGCATTTGCACAGAAGTTCAGATTTATTAGTGCAGAAATCTTGAAAACATGATTGAAGCAACAGAGCTTGATTAAGAAATGTTTGTATCAGGAGTAATTCAAAGCCCCTTATAAGTGTGTCTAAAGTTTACCTAAATGACAGCTGACCAAACAACAAATCTTTGTTTTGTCACACTCCCCAACACTTAATTATAAGAAAGTGTTCCCATCCCGTGAAACTGGTGCTTTATACCTAGCTTACTTAAATATTTTTTAAATATAGATAAGTTTTGACAAAAAATCTAAACATTTCACTTACAAACTTTTTCACTCTGTGTTTTTAACTCCTCTACCAAGCTAGAGCTGGTGCCTAAACTTCACTGGAATTCATAAAGCCTTTTATCCTCCTAGAACTGTATCTGGCTGTTTTTCTAGTTGCTAAACTACACTTGCCAAGCCCTAAAACCTTTATTTTAAATGATGTGGTTGGAAACAGCCACTTGGTGTGACATCTCCTTTCACACTGGAATAGCCAGAGTTTATGTGGGGCAAATGTAAGGCTGAGCCATACACCCTCTTCCTGGGGTGTATTTTTGCAGTGTGAGGCAGCAATGTGCTATTTCCCCCATTTTATAGATGAGCAGTTGATATTTATTACTTGCTCGGTGTCACAGAGGATATTTGAGTTCAAATACTCCATGATGTGTCTAAATATTCCTTTAAGGTGTGGTGATACTCTGTATTTTTAACTAGCATTCAAAAGATTCAGATCCTTTTGCCAGGAGGTTCAAAGTGGCCATTTCAAGAGAAGCTTCATGCTTCAAATAAATACATTGCAATTGTTAGTCACAGGCTGTTCTCTAAAATTCTGGGATATTGGAGTTCCCTACTGGCCTGCAGATCTGGGATGCTGATTTAGGAGTGGTCTGGGCTGCCTTTGAGCCCTGAGCTAGCTGTGCATATAAAACAATCCCAAAATAAGCATACACTATTTTAGAAAAGGTGACATAAATTTCACTGCATCCACACAGGCACAGAAATAGCTCCTGGAGCTGGCTGACCCTGCCTGTAACAAAATCCCAGACTCTGCTGACCAGCCAGTGAAAACATAACATCCTTAGCCTCCTGACCCCCCTTTAAAATTAACTTTGAAACATTCTGTTGATCTATAAAAGAATAACAGAGCATCTAACACCTAGGAGTTATTGATCTCTCTACTAAAATTAGGCACCTCTAACCCAGTGGTTAATATAACACTCAGATGACTCATTGCCAGGTAATATCAGAGTCTGGGGGGACCCTCCCTGGTTTGCCTGCAGTGGGTATTAACCACTAATCAATCTACAAAATGACAACAAACAATTATGAAAAAACAGAATAGAAAAACCTACAGATCCCTCTATGAAAAATAAATATTTAAAGCCTTGTACTCCTGTGAAAACATAGCACTTGCAACCTGTTGACCCAGTCAAGAAAGTGTTTAAAAATTCACATAACTCCTATGTAATGTCCCCTTTCCCCAAGGCTGGAATTCCAGGCTGGAGGAGCTCCCTCATAACTTGGGCAAATCAGCTTTTCCTCCTGAAATATTACATGACATCTGTCATGCCCTCTGATGACCCACAAGTAATTTAAAGAAATTAAATGTCTGTACTTTGGAGTTTCTTCCATTACCAAAATATCCCCTGTCCTCCCCCATCCCCACCATTCTCAGTGGTGAAATTAAGATTACTTACCTGCAAGAATCATTCCCTCTATAAACTCTGTAAAACTACAAATCCTCTGTGTGGAATTGGGCCCTGAAATTTTGTTGGGGATTGAAAGAGCAGCCATTGGATTACTTAAACCTTGGATGTTAAAACCTTTCTGAATTTGCACAGTGTCTTCAGCAGGCAAGGGGTGAAGGGGAGAATATCTGTACAAAACAGATTCATAGAGGAGCCAAGGTCTTAAAGTGGAAAACTATCATTTCAAATCATCAGGAAATTGAATTAGCACATATAGCTGGAGATTAGCTGTCTTTTAGGAAGATACAATCAGGGCTTGAAAAGCAAGATATGAATTGTCTTCCTTCAAATTAGCTCAAGAAGTGTAGGAAAAAAAGAGGTGTTTCCATTAAAATAAGGCACTTTGCTAATAGCAGAGAGCTCAGATATGCACTGAGCTCGTCAGACTTCATTTAGTTTTCTTTCTAAAGAGCAAACTGCAGTTTGCCTCAATAAAAATAACGAGCTGCACCTCAGGATCATTAGGTACTTTATCATAAATAGCATTTTTTTCATCACCAGTTTCACAAATTTGCTGTGACTGGGTGTTAGGTTTCCTTATTACTTCTCCTTTGCACAGCACTTCAGAACAGAGGGGCTGGATCAGGTGGGTCTTGTCTCTTTTGGGCTTAACTGCCTTTCAATTTCTGCATCAAGCTTAAAATTCCCCAAAGTGCAGCCTCTGTGTGGCCATGCATCCCCTGTGGGTCAGCTGCAGGTTATTGCTCTGTCACACTCACTGTCCCCTCCCTCTCTCCCACTTCCACATGCTCAGTGCTGGTTTTATTCCTATTCCAGTGGCCCTACTCCCATATTTCAGCCTCCTGGGAATTACTGCAAAGGCCAAGGATGCAGCAGCTTTAACTGAGCCATGGGGAGAACAGGGAAATTTGTGGTTTGAATTAACCCCCTTCCTTTGGTCCCCAAGCCTGTGTCATGCCAGCCAAGTGACACTCGTGGAGAGCACATCCTGCAGGGCACGAGGCATCCCTGTGCCTTCTTCATGGAAAAGATTTCAGCCCTGTGCTGTTAAATAGAATAAAATAATGCCAACATCAGGCACAGGACAGGGCTCTTGGAAATTGAGCACACTCCAGGCTTTCAGCTTTACAACCTCCAAATGACAGCCTCACTATCCCATTATCCTCCTGAATTCTGATACCGTTTTGCAACCCAAGGCAAAAGAAGAAATCCCTTAACCCCAAGATTTGCAGATCCTAACACAACAGGCTCTGAACTTGGTAAGGGTCCCTAGAGCCTGCTACGTTCACACAGCTCATCATTTAATAAAAGCTGCCTACAACGACCCTTTCTTTTGCCTCCAGAAGCAGCTGGAGAAACCAACGGCTGCTGTAACTTTTTCCCCTTTTTTCTTTCTCTTGGCTAACAGTCTTCTGGGAGAACAGAGATAACAGATCGGATTTTCTCCAGGATCATGACCCAGAGCTGATCAAAAGAGAGGAACGGGAAGAAGTGGAGGAAGAGATCAGAGTGCAGGTGTGCTTACAATAGCAAGAGGACACTCATCATGTGCATTACCTGTGTATATTTTTCTCCAGCTGTAAGAACTGGCCCTGGCACAGACCTTCCCTCCTTCCAGAGTCCCTACTACCTGTTCTTTGCTTTCACACTTGTTCAGCTGAACAATTGTGTGGGGTGAGGTGGCAGAACAGAAAACTGAGGAAGATTCCACTGTGTTTTGTCTTGAGCAGGTCGATGAAGTGATGCAAGAGAAACTGCTGAAAGTCAAACAGGCTGTGGATGGAGAGACAGGTCCTCATGGTAAAAAAGCTGAGAAAGGTGACAAGGTAAGAGCAGCAGGTTGGGAGAGTTGAGGGGCAGTCTCAGTTCCCTGCCCAGGTACAGTGGTGGTCAGTGCAAACCTCAGGTACAAATATCAAAATGTTCCCCCAAAACATTTACTGAATCTCAAGGCAGGAACATCTGAAAATCTCTTCTTCACCTGTGGCTATTTTCAGGGCCTTCTCCATTAGCTCTTGTTCTTTAACTTGTATAAATACTGCTTAGGACAAGTTCAGCTGTTCCAGAGATAAATCACTACAAGATATTTCAGATTTTCACCCTCCTGAAATCCTTGGATGCAGTCAAACAGCAAAATGGAAGCAATCTCTCTCTTCAGGGTGACCAGTTCAGATTAATAGTTTTCCAACAAAAACAGGGATCTGGAGGCCAGTGAGTTTTCCAGCTGCTGGCTGTTTTCCTCCTAAATAAGGACTGGTTATTATGTTTCAAGACTGTAGACCAAAAACATTCCCTCTGAATGTTTTGATGAAACCTTTCATTTGTCTGTAACACCACATAGATCACACACAGCCAGGTACTCATTATGTTACTACATCCTATTGAAGGGCTTGGGAATTTGCAATTAAGCCAAGTTTATTTAGGCATAAAAAATAGGTTAAATCCCCCAAAACACAGCACACGTCATGTTCACATCTAGTTTTACAGCATTATCATACAAAGAATTCCACAGCTTGTGGTTCTCTAAAATTCCTTACCAAAGCATTTAAATTAGAGATCATGTCAGTGCAAAATAACTCAAAGCTTACACCCCACCACTCAATCAGCAGATCCACTTAAAACCCTCAGGGCAAATAGCCAACCCTAATCTCATGCTGTATTTCATTTCTGTAATACCTTTTAGCATGCAAATACTTGCTGTTGCTCTACTTCTACTCAAATTATCTTTTAAAATGCTCTTTCACCTGACAAACGTCCAGGGAAATTCTAATAAGAAAAGACTGGGGCAGCTCTGAAAGCTGATCCCAAATGGATTCCTAAATCTGTTTCAAAAATAGGGGGGGCTTAAGATATACAGACAAAATATTGCAACAATCTCCCCCAAGTTTTCATGGGCAGACACATTTAGATCAGCTGGTCGGTGCCCTGCTGCAAAATGTCACACTGGAATTACAGACCTTTATCTTAGGGGCTGGGTTGGGGCTTTTGTTGTTTTTTGTTTTTTTTTTTTCCTTCAATGTAGTTTTGGAATAGCTTAGGGTGGAGGGAGATTATTTAACTTTTATTTTCCCAAGTTGTGCCAGTAGCCTGAGAGAATGAGGCGGGAAAAGAAGTACTAATTAGATAATACAAATTTCTTAAAGATTTTATCTAAAAAAACCTCACCCAAGCCCAAAAAGTTCTATTTGAGCAATGGAGAATGAAAGGAAAGATGCAGGGTTAGTCAAAACACATCTTCCCTGTGCAAAACCATTTAAAATGTCCATTCAGCATTGGCAAAGGCTTTTTCCAATTAGTATTTGCATAAATATCTCAGTCATAAACCAAACCAGTGCATACCTGTGCACACAGACTGCAGATCTGCTTAAGGATAACCTGGTCTAGATAATAAGAATAACATGAGCTGGAAAGTTTTGGAAATAGCTCATTAATTTATTATTCAGAAAAAAAATCTAGTTTTTCAAGCCACATCCAAGGTCCCCCTCAGCTATGCAGCATGAAATAACAGGTGGTTGTTTCAGGTTCTCGTTGTAGGCAGGAGCATGTCTGGACTACAATGTGAAACATTCCCCTGCCAAAAAAATGGGAAAATTCTGCATTATCAAGAGAATTCGACATCCTTCAGAGAAATCAGACCTTTTCCTGCACTCTGGCAGTGGGCAAGGGGCAGTGAAAGGGTAATTTCTTTAGGAGAACTTTCACAGGTGGCATATTGTGTCTAGGGACCATCATCCCAAATTCCTGATGCAATGTTTGGTCATTCCCTCTGTTTTAGGGAGGGATTTCTTCTGCTCTCTTTGTCAGGAATAGTCCTTACAAGAGGTAGGTGTTCTGTGCCTTTCCAAGCCTCAGAAAATTTCTGTCAAATCCATATTAAATACAAAAAATCTGCCTGAGCCACAGGAACCAATCTGAGTTTTAAAGTCCCTTTTGTGGGGAATACAGTGAGGACATTTTGGAACTGGACTCTAAAGGGAAATTTCTGCCCTCCAGTCGGTGTTCCAGACATCTCAGGTCTTAGATCTAAGAAAAACATTATATAACAGCTCCAGGCCTACCCAGAGCCACTCCTTTATTTCCATAAGTACTTTATCACTGATTCTCAAACCTTCAAATACCACTTGCTGCTAAAAGCTGACACTTAACCCTACCAAAAGCAGCTCTCAGAGCTCCTGAAGATAAGAACCCATTTTGCCACCTTTGTGGAAGAACAAACTTGGGTGAAAAAATTGTTCTTCTCGTGACAAATGGGTCTCCAGAGCAGTAGACTGATCTGGAAACAGCAAAACTAATTAGATTGCACCTAATACTCACTAAACCACACTGCTATCACTGGAGTCACAGATCCTGTGCCTCTTTCTAAGTTGGGAGCACCAGCTCATAGACATAGAGACATGGGACATAGAGGTGTCCCACCTCTATGACCCAGCACTGACGGAGTAGAGCAGTGTGTTCTGTTTAAGACACACACTTTGCTGGACTCTGATTCTTCCTGGTCCAATGACTGTCACTAGAAAGGGGATGAAGATACAATAGAAACAGAGGAATGTGGCTCAGCTCTGCTGTAAACTGCATTTTCCTTCACTTTGCACAGTGGCAGCTCATCCCCTGCCCAGCCAGGGATCCCCAAGCTGGGACTGGGAGCACTGGGAAAGGACAGGCTGAGGAAAGGCTGGGAAGGGAGATGTCCTCTGAGTGAGGAACATGGCAGTCACTGACCTGGAAGTTACATTTAAGAGCTTATCAGAGTGCTTTCTCTCAAGCCCATTGTGCTGCTTTTCCTGCTCTGCTCCCCCAAGGATTTATTTCTGATCCCCACTGCAGGTAAAGCAATGCATTGGAAATGAACACACCCACACATACACAAAGGCATGGCCAGAATTCAGGGGGGAAAAGAAAAGAGACACAGAAAACCCAGGAAAGGGGAACATGAGAACCTAAGAGTGGAAAACTTGCTTCAACACAGCTTTGGAGATCCCTTTTTGGTGAAACTAGGCAGAAGCAAAGCAAACCACAGATGGCTGGGACAGAAATACTGACAAGAGCAAAGCCAAAGAGAAGGAAGCCAGAAGAGAAGCTGGGTGAGAACTGAGGAAAGGCTGGTTCCAGGGCTGTGATTCCCAAGCCCTGCTGGATTTCCTGTGACTGCTGCACACAGAGCTCTCAGCCAGCTGTGGGATCTGTAACCTCTTTGGATGCTGTGCCTAAATCCAGCAGGGACTGCAGATCAGAGTCCCTCATTCAGCAAGTTCATTAATCACTGGGAATGTCTTTGTCTAAGCATTTTTTCAGTGCAAGTGTCAGAAGCTGCTTGTTTTATCTGCACTGCCAGAAGAGACTTCTCAATGCAGGCCCAGTGCAAATCTGCACTTGCTCCCATCTTAAGCATCTCACAGGATCCAAGGAATCCACTAATAAACTGCATCAGCTGCTGCTGGTTTCCCTTAAACCACAGGAGCACTTTCTTCTTGTTACTTTTCCACAAGGGAACCTACAAGAAACACGGAGAGGGACTTGTTACAACAGCATGTAGGGACAAGGAGGAATGGCTGCAAACTGACAGTAGGTTTAGATGGGATATTAGGAAAAAATTCCTCCCTGTGAGGATGCTGAGGCCCTGGCACAGGGTGCCCAGAGAAGCTGTGGCTGCCCCTGGATCCCTGGGAATGTCCAAGGCCAGGTTGGATGGGGTTTGGAGCAGCCTGGGACAGTGGAAGGTGTCCCTGCCCATGGCAGGGGTGGAACTGGATAATCTTCCAAACCAGCCATTCCATGATTCCATGACCCATGGTGGCCGTAGCTGCAGCCAGGACTGGGGAGATCACAGCCAAAGGGTGACACAGATCCTCCAGTTCCAACAATTTCCCTCAGAGAGACATTTGGATACCCTCTCCCTCCTGGTGCCATTCCAGCAGCAGACAGTGTTCTGGAATTTGGTCTGAAATTGTGTTCTTGTCTGGTCCAACCTCTGAGCTACCCAAAGAATTTTGCTGAGTCCCCAGAGCAAGAGAAGCCATCCCAGTGGGCACAGGGGACAGCCCTGTGTCCCTGCCAGCTGCCACCTGATGCAGCTCCCTCCGTGGGAGTTACCAAAGCAGAAAATCACCCAGCCAAAGGATGGCTACACAGAAGCTCAAGTGACATTTCAGACAGAGAAGCAAGGAGATTTCCATTCTAAATGACAAGTGTGTTCACATTCATTAAACATTATCATTTTCTAAATAAAAGCCGTTCCCAGTAAGACATTTTGGAGGCAAGCCATTGTCTACAATTCATATTTGCCCTTATCGCATCTCAGCCTGTGCCAAATTCTCCACAAATGCTGTTGTTAATTAGGAAAACACATTTTTCCTCTGCACAGTTCATTTTTGTTTTGCTCTGGAGTTACTTTATTGGTGAAGCTGCCTTGAGGACAATACCAGTTGGCCAATAAGTTCAACATATGCTTAGTGTCTTTACGTAGGTTGAAATGAGCTTTTCTTCCCAGTCAGACCCAAATATATGTAATTTCTGGCTTGTTGGAAGAGAGGTTAAAAAGACAAAACAGAAGGAACAGCAAAAATAAACCAGTGACAGGCTCAATATTTCCGCAGTTGTTAAAACAGCATGGCATGTGCTTTCTTCTTCCCATTGCTTTTCTTCAAAACAAAATCCCCCTGGCACATTTGGATGAATATTTGCTGCCAAACTTATTTATGTAAAGAAACTCAAGGTATAGTTCTCCAAATACAGAGTTGTTTGTTTTATCCTAGCCCAACACATAAAAACATCTCCTTTTCCCAGTTAGCTGATCCATATAGTGCTGGGTTTAGGCTGCATTTTCATCTGGATTTTCTTTGTGGCATCATAAACAGTAACAGGTGATTGAACCACAGGTTACTTACATTGTGTCTATCCTTGAAAACCTGAAATTGATGTATTCCTGAAGGCTGCTGATCTATTCTGTGAAAAAGCCCAGCATTTTCCAGATAATTGGATAGGATTTTTTTAACTCAACAACGCAGCCTCCAGAGCTCTGCAGAAGTATTCACTATTATAAAAGAAGCAAAGTAAATGACTGTATTCCCAGGAAAGTGAACATAAACGTTTGGAAAGAATAAGCTGTCTTGTTCAACTAAGCATTTAAGCACGTGCTTAAATTTAAGCTGTTGGAGAAATCCCCTGGTGCACCAAGGTTTCTGTGTAAACAGTTCCACTGGAGCAATCCTGAAGTGCTTTGCAGGACTGGAGCTCAGACACCAGTGGTGGGCAGTAACCTGGATTAATGATGCCCTCTCCACACTACTAATTATCCCTAACCATATTTATGGCTCCTGAGCTGTAATTAATGGAGGGGCTTGACAAGCCTGAGTCATATCTTCCTTATTTATGTTTGCCATGAGTTTTTTTTGTAATGTGTAAAGAAATGAGGCACACGAGTCAAAATCTTTCTGTGGTGAAATTGTGGTGAAAATATGAAATGAGCAGATTGTGTTTTTCTGACCTCTTCCAGCTTCTTCCCTGAGGCATTAGGAAAGAGAAGGATGACCAGTGGTTAGGAGAATAGCCAGAGTCTCAAGAGCTTTTCCTCTCAGGGAAGCTGCTTATATATTTTACTTCAATATATATTTTTTAAATTTTTTTTAAAGGCAGTCTCTGGAACAGCTACTTGGACCCCACACCCTTTTCCTTCCTGCTTCCTTCTTGAGCAAGGGCCATATCCCCCCTCACCCACAGAACTGGGTTCCAGAAAAAATCATGGAATTAGAATCATACAATTGGAAAAGGTCTCTGAGAGTCCAACCCTTAACCAGCACTGCCAAGGCCACCATTAAACCATGGCCCCAAGTGCCACATCTACAGAGCTTTTAAATCTCTCCATGGCTGGGGATTCCACCACTGCCCTGGGCAGCTGTGCCAATAAAAAGTTGTCTGATATCCAACTAAAAGGAAGGGGAGAAGCTTCTTGGAGCAAAATGACTCTGGGATGCTTTCCTACGTAGCAGTGACACTGCTGTTTAAGGATATGATTTTTCCCTTTGGGCTACATTCAAACACTGAAACATTGGCTGTTCTGGCTCTCACTTTGCTTCAGTGCATTCAAAAATATTTATCTGTGCTGAAGTTACTAATTCCTGCTTGCTTGTGTGGTCCTCAGGGAAGCAAGAAGACACCTGGGAAGAAAAAAATACCTGAGCTGGAGAGAGATCTGACTCCTGACAGGTAAGGACAACCTCTCTGCATTAGCTCTCCAATATCAACCTCAGTTTTCCTCATCTTCACCAACAAACACAAATTCAAATCCCCATTCTGCTAGCACACAGCACCAGGCCCAGTCCCATCACCTCCAGGCAGGTTAATTCCAGTTTGCAGAGCTAAGCACATGTGGCATTTCAGCAGAATATTGGCCCTGTGTGCCTCTCTCTCCCCTCTCTGCAGGTGCAGAAGCACCTGGCTGCTTTGTTGTCAGATTTTCCATCCCAGCTGGAGCCTGATAAGGGAGGCTGCAGACAGCCCCCTGCACTCCATAAATCCCTCTTCATGGCTGGGCTGTAGTCTACATGTCATAAATCAGTCTCATGGATCAATAAGAGTCCTGGCAGACCTGGCCATTTCTTGTGGACCCTTGCTCTTTGAAGTACCCTTCTTTTCTTTGGAGGATCGGAGAGGATTTCTTCTTCTGCCCTGCCATTGTCAATGAGAGTGCTGTGTTCCCTGATAATCCAGCCATTTTTCACCTGTGCACACCACAGGGACCAGCTGATCCAGGAGCAGGGCTGGAGAGCAGCACAATGACAAGCACAGTCAGTGAAACTCACCCCACAAACCCTTGTGTGGCAGAACAGCAAGACCTGGACTCAGTCATTCAGGTGCTGGTACCACACAATCAGCCAATGATCTCTTTACCTGCTTTAAAATATATTTTAAAAAAAATCTCCAAGGAAATATTTAAAATCCATGTCTCATGGATTATAACAGAGCAGGACCTCTCCTACAGAACAGTGCCAAAGTCTACTAAGGATGCATATATTCCCTGCTTTTAAAACTGATCTTGCACATACCTGCTTCTTTATATATAAACTAAACATGCAGGCAGCTGAAAACATGAGCTTTTTAGGAGCTGGCTTTTTATCTAGTGTTTTGGCCCCATGCTTTGCTCTTCCCTGCTGAGCATTTCAGAAATAACCCAGAGAGGGGATGAATAAGATTCCAAATCTCCATTTTGGCCCCAGTGAAGGGAGCACAGGGGGCTTCAGTCAACAAAGACTGGTCACATCACACTCCCTTGGAGGAGCTCAGGACATGCATCATTTAACTGGCACAGTAAAAATAATAAACCAGGAAAAGTAGAAGTCCTGCTCCCACCAGAGCTGCCAGGTTAGTCTCATTCCACCTTCTGCCTGTTTTATGATGCATTCCCAACATAAAACTACTGAGGATGAAAGCAAGAGTCAGAGCAGCAAAATCAACCTTGTTGAAGGTGCATTAAATTTTGGATTTGCTTATTGCTACTCCTACATTAATTGTGCCACTAAGACTGCATAAACATAAAACTCCTCAGCTGAAATGGAAAAAAGGCTGCAGACCTCAAATTATACCTGTAGGTTTATTAGCCAGCTGAAAGGCACTATTAAATATATTTATTGCAGCAAGACCAGGACATCCCAATTAAGATAGGTGAGAAAGACAGAATAATTGAGGGGAAAGAATGTGAAAAATGTGCAAAAACACTGGGAGATCTTAAAAGATTAAAATCAATATTGTTTATGCTGTCAATACACTAAGAATTTCTGACAGGTTTATTCAATTTACATCATCCTGGAAGCAGTATTGCTCTATAAAACCAAGTGCCAAAAGTGCCATTGAAATTAATACTTAGAATTTCAAAAGAGAGTATAGAGGAGATCCACATCGATAGAAAACCACACACAAATTTAAGTGTTTTAACTCCTTCATTATTGGGATCTACTTCCAGCCACTAATGGGAGTAGGGATAAACTTCCACTGGGGAAGTTTTGCCCATTTCATGGAATCCCAGACTGGTTTGGGTTGGAAGGGACCCTGAAGCTCATCCAGTTCCACCCCCTGCCATGGGCAGGGACACCTTCCACTATCCCAGGTTGCTCCAAGCCCTGTCCAGCCTGGCCTTGGACACTTCCAGGGATGGGGCAACACTTCCACTGAATGTTTTTGCCCAGTCCCCCTCTGGCCAGCCTGACCACAACACTGCAGGTGGTGGATCTGAGTGAGGAATTCCCAGTGTGTTCCCAGAGAGATGAGGCTGTCTGTTGCCAACACAATAAATTCCAAGAAAAATTAATGAATTACTACTAATTGGAGAGCTGAGTGAATAGGTACAGTAGTGTTAGGATTGCCATTATTGTGTAATTTAAAAATAATTTCCCAGTAATTGATATTAATGAATGAGTCCATTACACAAGTCATAACTGATCTGGCATCACCTGGAAATGGGTAAATGGAGTCAGCAGGAGAGGGGCACCCAGCGTGTGAGGGAGGGAAAGAGATTCCTCAGCACAGCACAGAGAACTGTGCTCATTGATTTCACATTGATGGCACTAATCACCACTGCCTCTGAGCCACAAAGGGCATTTATAAAGCTGGGAAAACACAAATAACTCTCAGGCTGGCTCAGTTCTGAGAGGACTGAGCTTTTCCTGACTGTTTCTAAGTGATGTCTCCTGCCTGTAGGACCATTGATTCCCTGTACCAGGAACTTGCAGAAGAAGGATTGCTCATCCAAGTCAAGAATGTGAATCTCTCTGACTACATTGGTAAAGTACTCCTTTTACAGAAAATGTGGTGTTTGATCAAACCTCCAGCCATTCTACCTTCTCTGACCCCTGTTTCCAGTCAGGGCTGAGGTCAAGAGGCACTGCACTTTGACTATCTAAAGCCAGGTATGCAAATCAAGTCTGTTTCTGCAGGCTGCTCAGGACATTTCACTTCTGCTACTGAACCCAGGAGCTGTTTGCAGAGCTGGTGTTTAACTCCAGGCAGCAACACCTGGAAGCCTTGAATGGTTGTAGATGTCCCAGCCACTCTGAGGGAGAACCAGAACATCCTTTAAGGAGCCCTTGCCAGGCAGTGGCAAGACAGTGCAAGGTCTAACAGAGCAGGGGTCATAATCATGCAGAATATTTCCCAGAGAACAGCAAAAAAAAAACTTCTGGCTTTTCTTCATTGAGCAGAGAAGACTCAGCCCCTTCCCTGCACCTCCCTGACTGCTCACAAACTTTGAGCAGTGCTTTGAGGCATATCTGGCCCTTCATTTGAGTAAGATGTGTCTCTGCCCAGTTCTGCATTTCACACTCCTCTTGTCTGGTTTCTGTTACCTGCAACTGCAGCCAGACCTGCTGATCTATGCTCTACAGAGAAAAAAGGGGTAAACAAACCCCAAACCCCACGTTTTCAGACTTTACAGGGGTCTAACACCATGTCCACAAACATTTGGTGACACACAGTGAAATCACAGCATCTTAAGAGCAAAAGAAACTCCAAGATTCAGGTAGCTTCAAAAGCCGTGGTTTGAATTTGCAGCTATCCAAAAGCAGCAGTGCTACAGGCTGATAGTACAAGGCTAAGATGAAGAAGACAAATTCTCTTCATTCACCCCAAATGCCATGTTTATATCCACTCTTAGAAGCACCAGTTCAGCCTCAGAGCCTCTTCCCATTCCTCTGAAGAGTTGTTAATTCTCTGAATTAACAAGTGTCCCATCCATTTCATGCTTATTAAACACCATGAAGTAAAGGAAGATTTTCATTCTTTCTTTGTTCTCCCAACCTATCAAGGTCACTTTTGTCCAACCACAAATTTCCCCACCACAAATGCTTTTAAAACAGCACATCTCCAACAATTTTTTGAAATCTAGAAAAACTCTCTTGAAGGGTCCAAGGACACAGTCAAAGCCTGCAGAGAAGGCAGTCTTCATCTGCTCAGCCTTCCAGGGCTGAAGCCTGAGGAAGGTCACTTCCAGTTCCTGGGGAAAGGACAAAGAGTGGAACTGTGCTACACAGCCAGTAAAGGCACTGAAATGTCCCCCCTCTATGACAAACTGACATCACTGAACTAATTTTCTTGGTGACCTTATCTAAATTAGTCAGAGAATATCCACTGTGATTTATGTGCAGTTGCAATTAAACCCTTTGATGCCTTCTAATTAAATCTGTGAAGATTAATTCCTATCCCGTTCTTTTGATTTCTCCTTAAATAAAAGATAAAACCTGAAATTAATTTTATTCTTCAGAGGGGAGGGGGCAGTTGCACCAGGGCTTGTCTGCCTTTTTACCCCCAAATTATACCTTCAGTTTTGCTCCTAACCACTGCTAATTTACCTCTGCTCCAGAGGCCTCTTGCCCCCTGCCTTTTTATGTCCAGTAAAACATAATATATTGTTATTTTTCAATAATAATCACTATAATGACATATAATTTATGCCTAAAATAATCACTGACTGCATCACAACTGGTTTTCCTGCTTGTGACCCATCCTCCTGTATCTTTCTTCTCCAGCATTTCTTGGGTATGGACTTTGACAGGGCAAGCAATGTGATTATAGCTCTGTAACCAGAGCCAAGGCAAGATTAAATTGTTTCAGTTCACATCAGGGATTTTTCATTTTCTTGGGTTGTTTTTTTGAAGGAAAGGGGTGGGGGGGAAGAGGTGAGCTGCAAAGCAGAGAGCCCCACTAAATGAGGTGACACAACACGTCTAACACAGCAAGGAGCTGAGATGGGACCCAGCCAGGGAAAAGCTTGTTAAAATAGCTTTTCCCCCTTTTTGAAATCCTTCTGAGAGCACATGGTTCACTGGGATTCTAGCCCTGCAAAATCCCAAATCCAGGAATCCTTTGCCAGCAGCGTGATTTATGGCACTGCTAATGATTCTTCTCCACAAAGTTTCTTTAAAAGGTTACTCAAAACCGTCTGCTTTCTGCTGAACGACTTCCACAGCCTGCTCAGCTTCAATTTTCCTTTGCAGTTCACCTTTCTCAGGGCCACATTCCACCAGAATATTGCCCAGCTTGAGTCCCTGAGCTTGGGTTTGCTGAGTGTGTGTTACACCCGTGTTCTGTGGCAGCTCCTCAATCCCTGAGTTATGCTTTTTACAACAACAGTGTCACATTTATTGAGCTCCTGCCTCCTCCTCACAGGCTACTACGACTGTTTGAGGAACATCCTTCGTGAGACAGGTGCCCAGCCCATGCCCTCCATCCCAGAAGTCAGACAGCTCGTGGCACTCTATGGAATATTGCCCTTGGGTAAGAGCAGAGGGCAAAACACGCTGGGGCTTTGCTGCATTGCCAGAAAGGTGCATTTTACTGGCTTTGACAGGACTTGATTAGTCGTAATCTGAAGCATTTTGCAGTCTAATTGTTTTTCAATGAAGCCTTCAGAGTGAAGGCTGGATCATTTTAGCAGTGCAGAAAGGCAGGGATCGCCTCCCCAACCCATCTCTGTTTGCCTGGCAACAGTTTGTGAATGGCAGCACATAAAGGGAAACCACTTGGGAAAGATAATAGCTAAAACAAGCTCCAGTGATCAAAATTAATCAAGTTAAGGGAAGGGCTAAGGTTGCAATTTACCTTTTACAAGCTGGCTAATGTTACTCAGTGCAGCACAAGGCAATCGTTGAAGGAATTAGTCTGGATACATTTTGTACATCGCAGAGAACACTTGTAAATGCCCTTGCAGTTTTAATGCCCGGCTTAGCCAATATCTAGCAAGGCTTTGCTGGGTCAGGTTGTTTGCTTTTAATGTAAAATCTATCCCATATTTCACTTGGGAATGGCATGATGCCAAACTCCAGTGATTGCAAGAAGTGCCTGTCTTGGGGGCCCTTACTCAAAACCTCGTTTGTGTCCCTTTCCACTCCTGATTGGATTTTCCAGCCTCGATGCTTCACTTGCATCCTTTTCCATTCCTGAGTGGATCCCGGGGAGATTTTAACTAGGCATGTCCTCCCCCAAGCTGTGTCAGTGTCTGCTCATCCCCTTTAGAGGGCAAATTCACCAACAACTGCCTGCCTCCCACCCTGGAGAACAGAGCAAAGCTGACACAGAACTTCTATTTTTCCCTCCTTCCGAAGGCAGTGCTCAGGTTATTCTGTCTTCAGCTTTTCCCACCTGGAACACCCTCAGCTGGTTTGGGTAAGCCCTCAGGGGCTGGCTGGAGGTCTGACTGCAATCAGCTGAGAGAGCTCAGCAGTTATCCCTGTCTGCACAATGTATTTCACATATCCCCAAACTCCTCCAAAGCTGTGTTTTGACACCATCTAATCTAGGGAAATCAAGCCCAGAGACACCCCTTAATCAAGAGAACCCATAAATTTTCTGCCATTTATACAATTGGCAAAAATTCTAAGGGAGAGGAGACCCTGGACTAGTTAAACAAACAAAAGGTATTTCCAAGAGCAGTTTGAAAAATGCCTTTGAGTAACAAAAGATATGACATGAGCCAAAAAAAAAAGGTACTGGAATGGTTTCACCTATGGGGTGATATGTTACGGATGACATTTCACTTAATTGGTCTCCCAACTAGTTCATCATGAGATAATTGTGTATCACAGAAGTGAAAGTTTTTCTCAAAATAGCCACCTGATGGCAAGGAAAGCCCCAGCTTTAATGGCATTAATAAAATTATAAGCATCTGAAAGGAGAAAGAATAGTAGAAGCTATACTTCATCTTCAACACAGAGGAGTCTGCTGCTCCCCTCCTAATAAATCTTTGTGCAATAGTAATGGATTGCTATGGAATGACCAAATATTAATAAAGCCTGGGTGGCTGACAACTTCCTACACCCTGCACAGTGCTGGAATAATGGCATTTGTCTCTGTGCTCATTTATTTGGGATGTTAAACCATTAGGACACAGATAACCACCCTGATTGGATTTGTTTTAAATAGCAGCCGTCCCCATTAACCCAGAGGGCTTCTCCAGGCTAAGGCAAAGGCTCCTTCTGCAGCCCATCAGTTTTGGGGCCAGCTTCACTCCCCCAGTCTGATGGACCTCCAGATGTAGTGGATGCTCACACAGGTTTTCAAACATGTAAGCACCACCTCTATTGACACAGCACATCTTTAGGCATCAAGGCAAAGAGAGCATGGACTCCCAGTGGGCATGGATAAAACATCCTGCTACTTCCACCTCTGGAGGTTCACCTGTCCCCAGTTCATGTGGTGACAGCTGCAGGGAAGACAAGTTCCATCCCCATCAACCACCTGAATCTGTCTGTGCTTGTGTTTGCCCAATGTGAGGTTTTCCCAGGTGATGGATCCTATTTGTCACAGCCCAGGATGAATTTACCTGGAGCAGCCATGGAGACAGTGTGGAAATGCTGAGCAGTCACTGCTGCAGGCACAGCAAGGGAAGCACAGCAACCCTGGCACTCACATTTGCTCTAGTCTCAAAATCATTCTTTAGCTCACATCAGTTTACAACTGAAGCCTTCCCATCAGAAGGTACAAATAAGGGTGGATGGGTCTGAGATGTTAAATCTGCTGGGCTCTCAGCTCTGCTTATACAGAATTGAACTCAAGAGCACTCATGCCATAGTAAGGAAACAATTAATTCACGTTATCAATTATTTATGGTGAATAAAAAAGGAGGAATCATTCCATTACCTTTATGGCAGATTTAAATGAAAGCAATAATAGTGCCTTATGACTTTTTACAGGTTCCCAAACCGTCCATGAGAATGCTCCTTTGGTGAAATCCCTGTTGCTGGCAGGACCTGCTGGTGTTGGAAAGAAAATGTTGGTTCATGCCATCTGCACAGAAACAGGAGCCAACCTCTTCAACCTCACTCCTTCCAACATTGCTGGGAAGTATCCAGGCAGGGATGCCCTGATAATGATGCTTCACATGATTCTCAAGGTGTGGTGTCTTGGGGAATTCTGCACAAAGGTGGTCCAGTTCTTTTGTGGGACAAACAGGGAATTGTAGTTTCTCCATAACAAGGAACACCCACACCTTGGGCAAGGCTGTTCAACCCAATTTGGAATTCCTTCCCTGCCTTCAAGTGTTCAGAACATCAGGAGGAATTTCTCCATGGAAAGGGCTGCCCAGGGAGCAGTGGGTCCCCATCCCTGGGAGTGTCCATGGAACAACTGGACATGGCACTCAGAGCTCTGGGCTGCTTGAAAGGTGGTGATAAGTCAAAGGTTGGACTTGATCTTAGAGGTCTTTTCCAACCAAAATGGTTTTGTCATTCTGTGAAAGCACTTGTTGACAGCCAGTGTGTGCAGCTCTGCAGAGGATTTAATGGCCCTGGA
This sequence comes from Buphagus erythrorhynchus, assembly GCA_013400855.1. Taxonomy (NCBI): domain Eukaryota; kingdom Metazoa; phylum Chordata; class Aves; order Passeriformes; family Sturnidae; genus Buphagus; species Buphagus erythrorhynchus. The sequence continues at coordinate 11,416 of VZTT01024926.1, read as the reverse complement.
GAAATCACTGGGAGCAGCCATATTTTTCACATTAAGATTTATGGGAGCTTTGTGTTACCTTGAATATGAAAAGCAGCACAGATAAAGAAAATTCTGTTCTCTGTTTATGTGCACATCAGCCAGGAATGCTTGCCATGCAGCATTTAATCAAATGCTAGGCTGGGGGTGGTCAGAAATTTCCTCTCTGGGACTGTTGCTGGACAAGAGCTCTCTCCCCTATATTGCTCTCTGTTTACCTATCAGCAAGCTCTTCAAAAGAAGGAATCCTGGTTCAGGATTACAGGAACAGAAATGTATGAGAAGTCTGGAAATGAAAGCAGGCATATGAACTGTGAAGAACATAGCCCAAACCCTCCTCAAAAAAAAAAAAAATTTAAAAATACACTATACTGGCAAGATTCTAAGTCCTCAGCATTTCTGCTCTGGATGGGAGCTGGTAAACATTTCCAGACAAAAGAAAAGTAGGAAAAAGCCAAACGTGATCTTTTTCCAGTGCCAGTGGTCTACTGAAATTGGCTTTGCTGGGGATTTATCAGCTGTATTTTATGGAATCCAGTCTCAGAGCAGGTTTTGTGACAGGTGCCTCCATTCCTAGAAAAGCCTCATTTCACAGTTAGGAGCAAAGCAATCCCTGAGGAGCCTGGTGCCAAGGGAAGGGTGACAGTGCTGTGATCACACACACACCTTTGATGCTGTGGCACTGACACTGGGCCTGGCACTCCCTGACACCATTTAGAGGCATTGTGCTGAGCTAACACTCCCTCTTCTCTGCACATTTCACCTTTCTCCACTTCATTTCTCTGCCCTCACCAGTGGCAGAGCTCAGGTCTGGCTGCAGCACAGCACACACCATCCTTGCCCTCACAGAGTCCCTGCTAGAGCACAAGAGAAATGAGGGAAGGCTTTTTACTTCTGGACAAGGCTCCAGCTGAAGATAGCAAGGGGTTTTTTGTATACTTGTATATAAATAATATGAGCAATAAGAGGAGCATGCACAAAATGTGAATTTATACACATTAATAAGTATATACACACACATCATGTATATGTGTGCCTACAGGTACATACAAACCCTTCCATTTTTCCACATTATTTAAAAACAACTAGAAACACTCTCCAACCCCTTCCTCAAAATCATGGGGAGCAGGCCAAGCTTATTTCTCTCTACTTAAGCTCTTGCAAAAGACAGTGACATTTCAGTGAACCATCCCATGAGTTACTGGGATGGAGCTGCTCACAATCACATGGAACCAGGGCTGTCCAAGCCCTTGGCTTATTGTTCCAACTGCAACAGCAGCACTGCTTCAAACTGCTGCTTTAACAGCAGAGCCAATGGCACAGAACAGGGTTTCTCTTTCCTGGATGTTACAACAGGATGTAGGGATGAGGAGGAATGGCTTTGAACTGACAGAGAGTAGGTTTAGATGGGATATTAGGAAAAAATTCCTCCCTGTGAGGATGCTGAGGCCCTGGCACAGGGTGCCCAGAGAAGCTGTGGCTGCCCCTGGATCCCTGCAAGTGTCCAAGGCCAGGCTGGATGTGGCTTGGAGCAACCTGGGATAGTGGAAGGTGTCCCTGCCCATGGCAGGGGGTGGGATGGGATGGATTTTAAGGTCCCTTCCAACCCAAGCCAGGCTATGACCCTATCACACAACACTGGCCTGTCCTAGCATCATTCAAATCCACTGTGCTCAATTTTTCATTTCCAGTTCCTTTGGTTGTTTCAGCTCTCCCATCACCTTCTGTCCCCATGGCTGAGTCACCAGTACATCCCCACCTGCTGAGGATTTCAGCTCAGATCCTGCAGGTTCTCAGAGCCAGGCTGGAAACAATCCTGTACCCACACAGGCTCTCACCTCTGCAGTGAAAATCCACCTCTTTATTCCTGACTATGCCAAATGTGCCTCATTTCCCCTCTCTCTGGTCAAGTCCATGCAGCACTAACTCGGCCAAATACCTGCCTGTACCAGCAAGAATAGCAAACACCTTAAAATAATTAATTATTCCCTGTTACTGGGCATTTATGAGCCCACAGCTGGACACTGTGTCCAGTATTGGGCTGCCCTGTTAAACACAGGCCTTGACAAGCAGGTCCAGAGGAGAGCTGTGGAGATAAGGGGGCTGGAGTGTGTGAGACACATCTGGACAAATCCAGTTGTTTCAAGCTAAATAAAGCTGGAGTGAGAGGGAATTTAGCTGCTGTTTGCAGGGGCTTCATGGGATAATGCAGAGAACAGATCAGACTTTGCCCAGAGGTGCACAGCGATGGGACAAAAAGAAATGGGCATGAGTAGCAACAAGGAAAATAGCTCACGTATTAAGGAGAAAGTTTTACAAGGAATCTCCTATATTATTATACTATATATGCAGGAATTTACTGCTACCCAAGCTGAAGAAAACACAGGGGTAACACACATGTAAAACAAATTCCGTGACAATAGAAAGCTGAACAGTGGTAACTGCCCTCCTCAAAAAGTTCATTTTTCACCATGGTACAAAGATCTGGTTATTTGGATTACTATAAGACTACACTGGACAAACAAACCATGGAAGTAGTTGGTATCTTGCAGCTGACATTTCATATTTAATATTCCCAGTTCTCAGTCTTACCTGACCCAGCACAGAGGGCCCTGTGTGCAGAGATCACTGAAAATTCCCCAAATCTCCACAATCAGACATTTCTGGGCAGGTTTTTTGGAAACAGCAACTGCTGTCAAGCCAGATTTGTACTCCAGCTTCCCAGAAGTGCCTTTATGGAAAGTTAGTCAAGCAAAATACAGACCTTTCACTGCAAGTTGTGAGTGAATGACAGGAAACATGACAGCTCTTTCCCTCTTATCTTCTGATCCACACAACCACTGTTAAACACCAGGATTTGGTAAATAAGGATTAATGGTGCTCTGTGATAAAGGTGAAGTCACCTCACACTTTTGATTACCTATCCTATGTGCAAACAAAAGAGTTTCTGTAATGAAAGGAAACTCTGGAGAGCATAAAATGTCCATTAGGAAACTTTCCTTCCATAACTGAAGTGTTGGCTGCTGGCAGTTGTTTCGTGGGAGACGCCCTAAACAAGTGAATAGAATTGGGGAAAAAATGAAACTTTAATTTGTTTCAGATGCAAAAGCCAAATTCTTTTTTTCTCTCCCTCCCCTTTTCAGGGAGGAGACTTGCAGGAGACACAGCAGCCCTGATCCAAGAGAGGCTTGAGTGTTAGTCCAGGCAGGCATTTTAATGTCATTCAGAGGAAATGACTTCTCATACCAGAGCAGGAAAACACCAACATTTCAATCTGCCTATTCAGAGGAGATGTAAGGGAGATTGATATTGAATAGGAAAACTATTGAAAGAGGCTGCAAACACCAAGCTTGAGCACTTGTGTTCTTCATAAAGCCACAGCAAATCCTGCCAGGTCAGCTCTGCTTCAGAGAGAAAAGGGGAGGATCTGTTTCCAGTAGAGAAGCACTTCCCAGAAATTCCCCCCCCCAAAACAAAACTCACCCTTCAAGCATGAACCAGAACACTCTGGAATATTTCAATTAAGCCCCATTTCCCAGCCTGAGCTGCCAGCTTGTGCCAAGCAGTTGTTTGGCTCTCCTATGTCCCCATAAAATAGGGGAACTATGCAAGGAAGGGCAGTGAAGGATGCATGGAAGCAAAATCGGACCCAGAAAGGACTGAGGAGAGAGGGGACAATGCCCAGCTCAGTGACACAAAAGTGCAGGTAGTTCATGAGGTTTAGCTGCAGGGCAAAGGCAGCCAGGGGGTCAATCACTAGCAGAGGGGGCTCATCCCCTCCCCAGGGCCACAGCAGCACACAGAGAGCACATTGTGCCCAAAGCCACACATGGGGAAACATCAGTGCAGCACTGACCAGGCTAGAAGGTGGGGAGAGAGGTGGCCAGGAGGAAATGCCAGCAGGGAAGCTGTGTGTGTGTGTGACTGTGTCAGCAGCTCAGTGTGTGCTGTGCAGAGGCACAGAAATATTGTCCAGAAATGTTTCAACACCATCAGTGCTGGGGGACTCTTATCAGGCTCTTTGGGTCTGCTCTTAAGCAAGTCAGATGTGACTGTACAAGTGTTACACCCAAGAAAAGGGATATGATGGAGTTTATTTAAATTATACAATCCCAGCATTTAGAGGCAACAGAATTTTGAAGTCTGCCATTAATTTAATTTTTTCCCACTGACTCATGTTCATTTGTTCATAACCACTGCTGTATTGTCCCTTCAGCCAGACCATTTTTCTGGCAGGTTGAAGAGCTTACCCTGGTACACTGACAGAATTCTCTGTGTATTTAACATTTCCATGCCACACAAGACTCTCCCACTCCAGCTAAAATTTGGGAAGAGTACAGTGAGTCTTTCTTCCAGCATCCAAAACAATTCTGCTCTTGGTGCAGCTCAGCCTGCTGGAATTCTTAGAACCTTTAAGTGTTAAGTATCATCAGTGCTCAAACACACAGTTATTTCTGAGGGAAAGCAGCTTGAACTTGTGTTACCCTAAGGTTGAAAATTAAATTTATCCTGTTGCAAGTCATTTTCTGCCTCACAAACCAGAATACAGTGGCATCATCACTGCAGCAGGGGAATATTTAGCTGGTGATTGTCCCGTTGATAAGGTCTAATTGCAGGTTTCAGTGCAGCATTTCTGGGTGTATAAACTACAGGGCACTAAGCAGTTTCCAGCAATAACTTGAGCTTCCAAAAAATCTTGGGCTTTTAAAAAAAAAAATTCCATCAAATCCTTCAAGTTTGGAGGAGCCTTGTGCAACACGTGCTGGGCAAGAATCAAATTTCTGCATTTTCAAGTGTAGCAATTTAACTGTTAAACTCTGGCTGTCAGGTTTGAAAAGTTGAACCCAAGGTTCTCAAAAGTGCTGTTTGATCTTTGATGACTGTTGACAGCAGGATGAGAGGGATTTTTTTTTTCCATAATGATTTTTCCGAAGAGCAAATCTTAGTGTGGTATTAGAAGGGTTAAGGGGCCATCTGCTGGCAGCTCCAACAAATTGTGGAATTGCAGCAAAGCTAATAAAATTTCAATTACAAATTAATTATGTACAGTGCATTTAATTATCCATGGATTCAAACTGTCCATGGATAATTCAAATGGAGCACTTTCACACAGGGGGATATACAGTCAGCTGAGGATCTGCCAACAATTTAAATGAGATGCCAATGGATAAAGGGTGCTGATCTGGATTCACCAGAAGAAACAGCCAGGCCCAAACACAGTGTGTTGAATTGGGTTATATTCCAGTCTATTAACACCTGGAAAATCATAGAATGGTTTGGGTTGGAAGGGATCTTAAAGCTCATCCAGTCCCAGCCCCTGCCATGGGCAGGGACACCTTCCACTGTCCCAGGCTGCTCCAAGCCCTGTCCAACATTGGGACACTTCCAGGGATGGAACATCCACAGCTTTTCTGGGCAACAAATACATGCAGGCCTTTTTCTACATTTACCTCTTTGCCTCAAGACACAAAACACAGGGAATTCTCTAAGAGCCAAAACTGATGTTATTCATTAGATTTCCACTCAGTGGGGAAATAAAGGGGGCAAAAGAAGATGAAAGGTGTGACAAGAGTGAGTGTTCTCCTGTAAGAGTTAAAATGAAGGTAGAGTCTGATTTCAGACTTCAGGCTGTGTTTGAGAGGGGCTGCTCACCACAGAAACCATCTCCAAGCCAAACCAGGAATATCTGCACCTCCCAGCCTGTGGTGACCCCACCAAAAGGACAGACAAAGACACAAGCAGTGTTCAGCCTTGTTCAGCCTCTGTAACCTTCCCTCCACCCTTATTTTCCTGTCACATCCCACTGCAGCATCAGGCACAGGCACTGAACAGGCTCCTCAAGGGATGTGATATCTTTTCTGATATGTTGTTTTTTTGGTTTTTTTAATCTTCACTACTAACACTAAATATTTGAGTTCCTGCCATCCAGCAAAGGAAAAAGCTAAGGAAGGACATTGACCTGTTAGAGTGAGTCCAGAGGAGGCTACCAATCTGATTAGAGGGATGGAACACCTCTTCTACAAGGAAAGGCTGAGACAATTGGGATTGTTCAGCCTAGACTCTTAGAGCCCCTTCCAGTGCCTGAAAGTGCAAGAAGGATGGAGAGAGGCTATTTACAAGGGCCTGCAGGGACAAGACAAGGGGGAATGGGTTTAAACTGACTGAGAGTAGGTTTAGATGGGATATTGGGCAGGAATTGTTCCCTGGGAGGGTGGGCAGGCCCTGGCACAGGGTGCCCAGAGAAGCTGTGGCTGCCTCTGGATCCCTACAAGTGCCCAAGGCCAGGTTGACTGAGACTTGGAACAACCTGGGATAGTGGAAGATGTCCCTGCCCATGGCAGGAGTGGAATGGGATGAGCTTTAAGGTCCCTTCCAGCCCAAACCATTCCAGGATTCTACAGTCCAACTGTTCTGGACTTGGAGGTATCATTTGGCATGTTCTAGGACCGACCAGTTGCCATCCATAGAAGTGTCACACACTGATGCTGCCACTGCTTCCACTTCACCCCATCAGCAGCACTGCAAACAAACTGAACAGCCCTCAGGATATTTCCTGTCCTCTTCCCCATCCCCAGCCCAATCCTCACACTCACAGCACAGGCACACTCACTCTTTGAAACACAGCCACAAAAATCAGCTGCGGTGCTGTGAGCAGTGATGCTCACAACTTCATTCTTCCTGCCTGGCTGTCAGTCACACAGGAGCTTATGATGTACACAGCCCGTGGATTTTGTAAGCTGCCTTCCTGGAAGCAGCAGTTCCAACTAGGGGGAATTAAAGGGGGAAAAAAAAAAAAGGCAGGATAGAAAGATGCTGTGCCCTTCTCTCTCTCTCTCGTTACCACTGACTCCTCGAGCCATCACTTTTGTTGCTGAGCAAACTCAGAGCCTCTGGAAGGTGATTAAAATTTGGCAGCAGAATGTCTAAACCTCTGGAATGGCTCAACCTCTGGCGTTTCTATAGCAATGAGGAAGAGTGCAGGATGTGGAAAAAGCCTGTAGCATTGCTGCCATCCTGCTGTGAACCAGAGGTATCGTGCCTCCGACCTTGGAGCAGGAAAACCCGTTTTTGGACAATGCCCCCCCTCTTTCAAATTTAATTCTTGGGCTCACTGCAAATTAAATGCTGGGGTTTCAACCAGAAGATTGGCAAACTGTTTTGCTTAATGATTAGTGCCCTCCCTCTCATGCAACAGCCATGCCTTGCCTGTCTCCCCTTCCAGAAAACCAGGGTGGGATCCCAGCCTCAGCCTAAAGCTGCTCTTGGACTGTGATTTTCCATTGAACACCAAATCCAGGCTTCCTTTTGCAGGAACACAACTGAATATGTGCTGAGACATTAAAGATAAGCATAGCAGACAAAATGATCCAGTTTGGGGTGGGCTCTTGATGCTCAGTTCCTAACTAGAAAGAGTTGGATTTGCTAAGGCTGCTATAGCAGTGCTATCCATGACTGCTGAACATTCCTGGGGATAAAAAATAAGCCAGGCTAATTGAGCTGCTGAAATCTGGATTCAAAAGCACTGTGACAGGCTCCCAGGTATGAAATTGCAGCTGTTTTAATCAATTCCTTGCCTTTTCTCCCCCATTTTCTCCTAGGTGGGCAAGGAACTGCAGCCTTCAGTCGTGTGGATTGGAGACACAGAGAGAATGTTTTCCAAAGGGGCACCAAAGGGAGAAGATGAGGTGAATTCTTCTTTATTTTAGTGCAGATAATTTCTCCTGTTGCACTACAGCCCACACAAAGGAACAAGTGCATTCCTTAGCTTAGCACATACCACTATGACCAGACCTGCCAAAGCTTGCTTGATAATAGCTTGTCTCACTACCTTTTTTTTTTTTTAGCTTTTAAGAGAGTCTTGTGACTTCTTAAGAGCCCCCAAGAGGTCACATTTCTCTCTTCCACCTATCCTTGCTTTATTTAAAAATAGTCCAGTCACTGCTCATCAGTGCACTGGAAAGTAAAAGGGAATAATGGAGAATTTCAAAATATGAGGCAAGAAGCTAAAAGTTGAGATGAGCTTAAATTGTTCAGCTCTATTAATTTGAGAAATTGGATGGAGCCAAAGTGAACAATAAAGTAACAAGGATAAATTTCCACTGCAAAAACAAAGAACCTGTGTTAAATAGTTACAATTAGAGATTATTTTCTTTGGGCTCCCAGGAGTCCTAATGCCACTGATCCCATTCCTTCCTCTCCTGTGTGGCTTCCCCATTGGAAAGAAAATTAAAACACTGCCCCATAGTCACAGCAACAACACCACATCAGTCAGCAATTCTCCCCAATTCCTGTTGCCTTCAAAATATTTTGCTTACAGAGCTTTATGTGAAAAATTAAACCTTCTTTCTTAGATTTCTTTTTTCTTATGGTGTGGTCACAAGCCTGTATTTTGGAAAGACAACACAAGGCAACCCAAACTTGGCTAGGGCTGTTCCTTCTGCCAGGGCTGGGTGAGGTGATGGGTGTGCAGTGATTGATGTCCTTAGTGGTCCCCAAAACAGGAGGGAAGCTTTCTCTAGGGTTCAAACCCTGACAGAAAATGCAGATGGGGAATACAATTACGATTAGGGGCCAAAAATGGCCTGGATTACTCATGATCCTTGCTTGCTTAGCCATCAGTGTGGGAAGTTTCTTGTCCTGCCCACTTCAGAGTCCACAATACCACCTCTGCCCCTTTTACCCATCCCAGGACCTTCCCTGGTGGGAGTCAGTTGGCTCCAGGCTTGGAATGCCACACATCCCAAATTGTTCACAGCACATCCAACATTTAGAGGACTGAGCTGGAGGGACAGGCAGAGATCAGGGGCAGTCTGGAGAACCTGCCTTAGGAGTGCTGGAATTCTGGAGAATCATGGAATGGTTTGGGTTGAAAGGGGCCTTAAAGGTCATCTTGTTCCACCACCTGCCATGGGCAGGGACATCTTCCACTAGACCAGGCTGCTCCAAGCCCCATCCTAAAAGATGAGCTAAGCTCAGCCTCCAGAAGCCAAAGCAACTAGCAGTGACTGTGCTCATCCCAGGGTGACATTCTGCCACCAGGACTGAGGGACAGTTCATCCAGGAGCAGAACTATGTCACCCTGGCCAGCAGCAGCCCCGTGCCCCAAAGAGGTCCCTCAGTCCTGGGGCTAAGACATACTCAACTCATTATCTTGATTCAGCAATTGGCACACTTGGAAAAATGCACAGCATGACTATGAGAAGAAAAGGAATGATCCACCAGATGTCTTGTGTTAAGACAAGCTTATTTAGGAAAAAAAAAAAATGTCTTACTCTACCCCAAAACTTGTGGGAAAGCTTATTGGTTAACAGTAATGACACCACAACAATCTGATTAGGCTTCTCCAGCCAATGTTCACTTGAACATTATCAAATACAGCCCTCCAATAAAAGACTTTGCTCAATACTCATCTGTTCTGTAAGTATTACTTAAATATGTGTTACAAATTCAAGTAGTAAATTATTGCAAAGAGATGAACCCTGAGCTCCCAGAACCTTTGTTCTCAGAGCCTCATCAAGTTAGAAAACACAGCAAAAAAAGAGGGGTGTATTTTTCACACTTAGAAGTCAGAAAAATCATAACCTGCAAGAGCTGGGAGGATTCCAAACTAGGTTGCAATTTGCTACCTGTCGAGGTTCATCAGGTGTACAGGTCCCTGCAATATTTCTCCTTGAGCTGGAAATAAAGGATTTCCTTCTTTTAACTAGTTGTTTCCTTCCTGCCTTTGAATAACCAGACCAGTAAATTCACTAGTGAAAGGCACTGGCACAAACCCACAAAAATAGAAGCAGAAATCAAGTGCTTACCTGAATTTGAGGAGGCAGAATCTTCCTACTTGTGTTGGTATCTCAGCTGCTCATACCAAATACAACCAGACCAGTAAAAAACCCCAAAATCTCGTTGCAGGCAGCAGGTACAGCTCCAGCTCATTAACTCTGAGCTGTCAGCATCCTTAACAACTCTTTCCTTCTCTGTATTTCCACGTGCTGCAGGTGAACTCCAAACGCCTGGCCAAGCTCCTGCCCCAGTTCCTGAGGGCTGTGAAACCCAAGGACAGGGTGCTGCTCGTGGGGACCACCAGCAGGCCCTTCGATGCCAGCCTGGGACCTTTCTGCAAAGTTTACCAGAAAATCATTCTCATTCCAAAGCCTGACTACCTCACAAGATTTGGCAAGTATTTCAAGTCTTCCTCCTGGTTAATCCTGGTTAAAATTCCTGTTCATTGGCTTGTTCTCCTCAGAACTGCTCTTCAGCTCAAGTCATGCCCCTGGTGTATCTCAAGTCCTGAAAATTTAGGTTAAATCAATACAGGCTACTCCAAAAGCCAAATAATAAAAGTGGAAGTTGGGAGAAGAGTTTAAAATACTCTTCGCCAGCAATTCACATTTTCCCATGAGTTTAGTGTGCACCAAGCTCAGCCTGAGCTGGTTTTTCCCCCAGCTTGTGTTTGAAGCACAAGATCCTATATCAGCACACATTTTCTATTNAGCACCGATGTGTTTTTTTTAAGTTTTTTTTTTTTTTTTTTTTTTAAACACAGGGAGTCTGAATTTCTGGTTCCAGTTTGCAGTTCTGAATTTCCAATCTCCATACTCTAAACAACACAACTTCTCAGCCTCTCCAAAACCAAACCATGTCAGGAGGATTAAATTTTCTCTCTCAACAAATTCCACTTGTTGTGCTTACAGATCACAAGAGATATTGTACAGGCATCCCTGATTTTGCATGTCTGGTCTATCAAATGCTTACAGTGATAGACAGGCCCTCCCAAATTCTGACACATTCATTGAATTTTCTATGTACTAAGACTCAAAGCTTGTAAGGAAAACAGGGGTTTTTTTCTAGCTGTGTAAATTGGTCTAATAAAACAAACTTCCAATGTTTTGAGATTTTTAGCACCCTTAAGTCTGCAATAAACAGCAATAAAAGAAAACACATTTGGTTCAGGGACCTTGCCACACTCTTTGCTCTGTCCACAGTGTCACCTTGTTACAAAACTCTTACAGACACATTGTGCAGTCCAGTTTCATCCTGCATCCCTTTGAGCCAGCCAAGGTACCCAGGTGATGCACATTTGGGCAAGCCCAAGACACAATTTTGGCTGCCTAGCACATTGTAAATCTCTCCCACATTCCCTAAGTTTCCTGGTGTGGATGGGAAATGGTCACCAAGCAAGAGAACATGTGTTTCATGTTAGGCTGCAGCTCTGAGAAATTGCTGAGAGATAAGGGGACATGAGCAAGACCTAGAGAAAGGAGGTGACAGCAGCTGAATTTAGCTGTGCTCACTTCTAGGGGTTGAACTGTCACATTCTGGGACTCTCACCACTAGCTTGGAGTCCAGAAAAATCGGCCAGCTCAAGGGATTTCAACTGCACACTTAAGAATTCCCCAAAAAA